>JAVSBS010013736.1:45061-62451 GCA_033124195.1 Coracias cyanogaster | reverse complement strand
TTTCTAATACCCAGTCTAAATCTGTCCTTTCCTAGCTCAAAACCATTACTCCTTGTCCTATCACTACAAACCCTTTTGAAGACCTTCCTGCAAGCCCCTTCACGTACTGGAAGGTCACTATAAGGTCTCCCCGGAGCCTTCTCTTCTCCAGGCTGAACAAGCCCCAACTCTCCATGTTCAAAGCACGGTTCTCCTCAAAAGCCCACTGTTAACTTTTAGAAAGAGGCCACCGTTTCTACAGCGACTGTTGGATTTCCAGCCGTGCTTGGTGCTGCCCAGCACCAGAGATGGCCCCGCGTTCGGCCGCGCTCCCTCCTGTACTTTGTTTTCATGAGATTAGATAATTGATTGTACTCTTCCTGGGAGAGAGTCAGAGCCCATCAAGACAATTGCTTGAGCTTCAAAGGGCTTTGTGGAAAGAAATCCCATGTATTGATTTGTTCAGCAAAACAGGGCTTTCAGCACTGAAAGCTGCAGATTTTCTGAACAATTTTCAAAGGGACAAGGAAACAAACCAACTTTGAAGGCATTTGTGGAAAGGCTGCTATTCCACTAGTCCAAGTTTTCAGTCAGTTTTGCAAAATTTCCTTTTGAGTTCAGTCTTTTGAAGGAGGAAGAAATGCTCCTCTCCTCTTGGAAACAGCAGTTATTAAATAGCTTATAAATGTATTAATAAACCACTAAAGAAAACAAAAACAGTAAACATTTGGGTTTTGTTGCCTTCCAGCAAACAAAAGCAGAAAAAAAAACCTTATTCTTGCCTGTTTACCTGGGGAATACATAAAACTAAACTCAGGTAAATACGTCAGCATTTACCAAAGCCTTAATTTTGTCAGTATATCTACTTGTGCAGCTGTACCAATGGAAAAGCAACGGCAGTTTCTTAAATAGACACAAGTGTGAAAGAAAGACTTTGTATTAGATACCTTCTGGTTTTCAGGCATTAAGATTCATACCCATTCAGAGGCCAGAACACACCTTCTCCTGCACCTTTATTACTCAAACCTTCATTCTTCAGACCAACCCTTTTGCAAAGCATTGAATTTCACTTCAGCTTGCTAGACAGGGTTAAATATAAATGTTCTTATACTTTATTTTCAAAATAAATCTGTATTCTCTTTCTTGAGAGCGTAGAAAGTGATCTCGAGCATGCTGCGTGAATCAGGAGAGAGCGTAGGTGTTCTGTACTCATCGGAAACAACTGGAAACAATTCAATTGTCTCTGGTATAAGTGTTTTCCTTTAAAAATTAAGCTAGCTGGAATAATGTCGTAAATGGATGTAAATTATTTAATTCCTATTTTAATCTCTGTTTTCTTAAATTCATAGCGTTCCCTTTCCTCACCAACACCTCCTTAAAGAAAATTTAAAAAAAAACACACAATAGTAACAAAAAAACCAAGTAGGTATCACAATGGTTAATAATTGATGAAGCATTTGTAAACCCTTAGCAAATGAACAGTCAAGTGACACATGAATAAAACATTTGAAAAAAGTCTCTGTCTGACAGCTAACAGCATTCTGAAGCGGAGCGTAAAATACACAGGTATTATTTTAAAGCAGCACGTGCGCAATGAGAAAAATAAGGGTGGGGAAAGCGTTGGACCTCTGCTTTGTTTGCCCAGGGAAGGTGGTGTGGAAGGGGACTTCACTAGATCCTTTCCAGCGGTTTCACACAGCTGGTGTCTCATCCCTTCAGTAACAGCCCCCTGCTAGGAAGTTTCTGCATCGCCCCGTTTCTTCCTAATTGCTGCATGATTAAAACATTCCCTGGCACTGATGTGGTATTGATACAAAGGCTCTTTTATTGACATGACTTACTACTCAAAATTTACTGAAGTCGTTTTACGATCCCAGTACTATTTCGTTATTATTTCATCAGGACATGTTGCGTCGCCACACACACACACAAATCTCCACGTCTGCTGCTTCCTACCATGCTACGGTAAAAGGCACAAGGAAAACATCACATGCAAGAAACACAGAATAAAAAGGTCTAATGCTAATAAAAAGGTCTGGGACTGGCATGACTTGGATTACACTTAAGTGTATCCTACAAAACACCCACCTTGCTCCTGCGTAGAGAGGACCTTCCTCATTCCTTCCATCAAAAAACCGGGACGTTTCGCTGCTTCAGATTCTAAATGAGAAGATAAGAGGATGCATCAGCTCTCAAACAACGGCGTTAAGGTTTCATCATACTGTCAATGACAGAAGATCTAATTAATTTGTTTTACCTGTCTCAGCTCATGCTAGACAAACGTAAGAGGGATTTTAGTGAAGAATATTAAATGAGGAGTTTTAAAAAGAAGTTACTGCATAATGTTGAACCCCGCTGGTTGCAATGGACAGGAGTCAATTGAAAATCCAACCTCTGAACTCCTCCGTTCCTGAATTCAGAGAAACCAGGGACGCTGAAATTCACGTTTAAGGCAGAAAACCAGTGGCTTTATAATGGGAAGACACATCACACGGGAATTATGATGCTACATTACTAAATATAAAGGCATCTTTTGGTTGACTTTTTAAAAATGGGTAATAACGGTATTTAGATGTAACCTGCAGAGTATGAAAAACGTGTTCTGAGATCCCCGCACACGTTTCTGTTGAGACTCTCCCCAGCCTTGCCGCATGTGACAATCACCGCTGGTTCCTCTAAAAGGTCATCAGAAGCTCCCGAGGTGGTGCTTCCATTACACACCAGCCCCACGCCTTCCCTTCTGCCTTTCCATTTGCAAGCGATGGATTTCCTATACATTTCAATTACAGTCCTCCCCCCACCCCCGTGAAATACATTGCTGGGGTAACAAAGGTTTAACGGAGCAACAGCAGAAATAATTAGTTCTTTGAGAACTGGCGTCTTTCAGTGGGGGCATTTGATTTGATTTCTATAGGGCAGGTTTTGCAAAGGGAAGGGAGAAGGGGAGGAACCGACTGAGCTCTCCTGCGGTTTTGATCACAAGTCAGAAACCATGTGGAGCTGTCAGAGGTTCTGTTAGGGAAAGTTACCACAAAGGAATAAAAGGGTGGAAGAAGAAAAGAAACTCCCTTGCTGAAGAATGTTTGTACATTTTAAATGGCGGTCTGAAATGTTATGCAGAAAACGCCTGACTGAATCTTGCATTATTTTTTTTTTCACTTTGGTTCTCATACAAAAAGGCTGGTGAGGAGAATGTCCTGATGATCCTGCCAGAGTCACTGGATCACAAACTTAAAGGCTTCTCATTCTAATAAAGAATAGCTAGAGAGAGGATAATAAATATATAACGCTCAGTTCTGCTTTTTAAAGCACTTAAATACATTTTTCATGTAGATTTTATTGTTTAATATCAAGCTGGGGGAAGGCTTTATGCACCATTAAACAAGCAGATCCTGGCAATTTTTTTTAACCAGGTAGACTGAGGCCACATTTCCAGTTCTGATAAACAAGCTGATTTAAGTTAATAGCAGGTCCATGTTAATACGGAGTAACTGAAGTTCCACAAACTATTTGTATGGAAACTTTTTTCCCCGCTTTATTGTAGTTACGGGTCTTGCCGACTGTTGTTATATTGCACGGCATCTCACAAACATAAACACAACATGAGGCAGAGTCAATCTGTAATATTAGTGGTTGGACTCGATGACCTTAAAGGCCTTTTCCAACCTAAATGATTCTACGATTATGGTATTTTTTCTGCTTGTCCAATGGCAGCAGCAGGAGATGATTTGCTATGATAAATCCTAGATGCTACCGTCCTACAGATCAACATCACAATGCTCCCGAGGAACTTCGTTACCAAAGCATCACATCACGGGTTCAATTAATACCTTACAGTAACAAAATCTTCTAAAGATTCAGAACTTCATATCTAGTTTTTTTAACCGATTAGGAATTTCAGGATTTTAGCCAGCGTACATCACATCGAGCCTTCACCACACAACTGCTACAGGACCTCTGCAGGAAGGGAATCCCCTTCACTCGCGACTTTCTCCCCCAAAGCGCACCCGATACTCTCTGCTCTTGATTTCATTTTCTTGCTCCCCCTTCACAGGTGTTGAATGCTGCTGGGGTTTGGATTAGGTTCTAGTGCAGATGAGGAGGGTGCGTTTGAATCAGCGGCCTGACCACCCCTCTGCTGTGCTTTGGGTGACTTGTGGAATGCTCTAAACTAGACTGGTTACAAAAGCCTTCCTCTTGCGCCTGGGAAGGCTGGAGATAAGCTGCAGTCCGTAGAGTTCAGAAGGCCAGAGCAGACCATTACGGTCCAGCCAGCCTGACTTTTACAAAACAGGCCAGCCAACGTCTTGAGATAGTTTCCCTGTAAACCAGATACGTTTTTGATGGACTGCCTCCGAGCGAGACATACCCTATTGAAAGAAGGCAGGCACCAATTAACCACACCGTCTCTGCATAAATTATTCAAGTCACTCCTTATCCTCACTGTTAAAAAAAAAAAAAGACCATTGATTGGATTATTTCCGCAGAATTGGAAGAAAGGACAGTTCCACTATCCCTGTACCTTGGCTCTGCAGTAATGTCCGTTGCCGTTGCCAGCCGGGTACACCCAGCGCGGTTCCACCGATGTCCCTGAAGTTCGCTGCCCTTCCCCTCCGTGGGACTCAACCAACCACAGCCCCAAACCTGATTTTGTTTCCAGCACCACCGAAAACCTGATTCCCTCTCCAGGCAGTTTCTCAATGACCATTTACTAAACACAATATTTTACAGTCAGCAGTTGTCCCGCTCCATATTCAGAGGAGATGGCAAGCAGGTGTAAATCTCTGGTTTCATCCATCAATATTTCTGTCCCTGTCTGTCTCTCTAATTGCTATTGACTGCGGAAGGTACTTTTTCATTGAGGCATGAGGTAAAGTGATATTGATTACAGTAAATGAACTTTTCTGTAGTCTGAGTCAATTGGGAAGGTGCAGGGAGGAAACTGCAAGCGTGTTTACCTTGCACATGAGTAAAATTCCTCTTTGGAAACTCTCTGCTTGACCGAAGGACTGCGTGAAGTAAACCCACATTTCTACTGCTTAATGCAAAAAAAAAAATGTCAAGCTGCTGTGACTTTGGACAGAATGAAAATCCGCTTCATTTGCTCAATGTATTGAAACAGAAGAGAAGGAAACGAGAACAAAACCAGATTTAACTTCTAATCCCTCACGTAAGGAGCTTTTGCCATGTAATTTTTTTATCACAACTGCGTATTTCATTCTGGAGTCAGCAAACAAAGAAATCCCTATCAGCAACACACTTGGCTCTATACGTCTGCTGGGACCTAGTGCCACACGCAACTTGGTTTGTGACGGAAGAAGTGCCAGGATGGAGGCACCTGCCACAACTCATCGGCGCGTTTGAAGGACTCGGGACGCAGAGAACGTTGCTCCCCATTTCACTGCACGTCAGAGCCACGGTGACAGCGCTCCCCTCACAGCCGCACACTCCCCTTCTTAATTTCAGCTTTTTGCCCGCTAAAATGTAGCGCCCTTTGGACCAAAAGTAATGCAAACCAGCAATTTAACACCATCAAAACTTTATTCTGCTGCGTGCTGTACACTGGCAATGAAAGCTGACAGCCAGCAGAAAGAAAAAGCATCTTCTCCCTTTTTCACATTAGCTAAACGAAACGGGAAAAATGACCTAGTGCAGCGTGTCTGAGGTTGGGTACTTTGTCCTGGCTGTGCCCGAGGTCTGCGTGCGGAGCTGGCCGTCTGTCTCCAGAACTGGCCGTGCCCCCGGTTCTGCGGCTACACCCGAGCTCTCTGGGGACGCGTGGGCCTTCTCACCTTCCAAGGCTTCACTCGGGAAAGGCAGCAGAGTTCACTCTGTGCGCATTTAATGAAGTCTCATCTTTCTAGAATTGCGCCGATACATTCAATAAACGCTCCTCACAGCTTTACCTTTATCCCCGAGAAGTTACTTGTTAAAATGGTGATTAATTCACTGTTTTCTGTGCCCTCTCTTATTTTCCTCAGAGAATGTTCTTAATAGAACCTTTTTCTCCGCAATCGATCATTGCATTTCGCGGCAGAATCCATAGTATAGACGTAGGAATGGGGAAAAACGCATCTTTATTACAAACCCGCCCGCTATACTAATTTACTGTAAAACAATAACTCAGGCAATGAGATTAACTCCGCATGATTAATCAAATCCTTACATCCCCCCTGCGTTGCTGCACAGCCCGTGCTGACACACGCCAAGCCAGGAACAACCAACACACCGCGGGTTTCATTTATATTCCACGTTTTCCAGTCCAGGCAGGATCTCTTCTGTGTATTGCCCGCGGTGCCTTAAGAGACAGCAACAGAACAACAAGCAACACAAATACTATCAGGCAAGACCTGAATAACCCTTTTCAGGGAAACTAAGTACTAACGCCAGAACAGCTGCCAAGTTTTTCCAGAGTTCTCCTTCAAGACTATAACGCACAAGGTTCTGGAAGAAGGACTGACTTGAGCAGTCCTTCCATTTGCTAAGGAATATTTAACCAGAGTATAAATGTAGTATTAAGTCTATTTCTTATCATTAGTTCAGTTCAGTTTTGACTTTTACAGGCACGGGACCAGCAGTAGGACCAGAGATACTCAGACACCATCTAGTTCTATATTTCTGGTAATATAAATAAGGGAAGCCGAGATCCTACGTGCGTTCTAGTTTGGATAACACGCCTGTGGCAAATATACTTCTCGGAGTAACCACTAACTCCGAAGGCTTTCCAGCCCTAGTAAGGTCCTTTCCCCAACAGCTCACACTCCACCCTGATCAGGCTCCTGTATTTACATTCAATAACACATTTTCCTTCCAGAGGCTCTGTGGAGACTTTCTTTTCTTTATGGAAACATCAATAGCTTCCACCTCTCTCTGGACTCATTTAGTCTGTTTACAAAACACTATCAAATGTCCGTATCTCATCTGTGATTCATTTCCTGACATTTAATTATGGTGCCGTAAATCACCTCCCTGAAGAAAAGGTGTAAGGATATTTTTTTTAAATACTGGTGACATTATAATTATTTTCCACTTAGTATTAGGAAACTCCTTGGTGCTGTTCAAGAAAACCTGAACAGGAAATGCTACAAATACGTCCCTTAAACATCTGCTGCAGCTAAAGGAATAGGGGATTTATAAGGAGGCTTAAAAGTGTATCTGTACGGAATGTACTAATCACACAATTATATTGTATCATGTCTTTCATCCAAGGGGATCTCACTTGAATTCAACAGTCTTTGTTCCTTAGGTGCTTTTATCCTCTCGCAGAACAAACAGCATCTGAGAGACAAATAAGATGCTTTCAGGGAAATAGAAACCCTTAAAAAAACAGGCAGAGCCTGTTTCCTTTATTGCTAAACTGGAAAATGCAGGATTCTGTTTGGTCTTCGCTGGGTGCTTATTTTGCATGGGGAAAATAGAGTGAATAATCAGTTTGGGCATAAACGATGGACTCCTCGTTCCGAGCTGGTGCGGGTGGAGAGCAGTACGCTGTCCTGGCTGATAATATCATTAAACTCTTCTGAAGGGAGTGCAATGATTTGGAATAGGGGAAATTAAAGCATCCCTGACAAGCAGCAACTGTTACTGTTGCATTAACTCAGGTGAGAATTGTGATGGAATTTTCAATGAGGGGAAAATAAGTTACTTTGAGGGAAACTCACTTTATCATAAAGACTCAGAAATTCACGCTGGGTATTAATAATAACAAAACTTAATATTTAGCACTTGCGGGTTAATTTAAAAGCGCATAGTTATTTTTCTCCATTTTCTATGCGCACATCTAAGTGCTCCTGGTTTTCTTGTAAACACATAGATGAGAAAAATTACGCAAGGGTGAAAGCATCACGTTGATCCAGCGGGAATTATTCTCGCACCTGAGAAACTGGGTAACGTGGAAGGATAAGGAAACCAGCACCCAATTCTTATTTTTCATCTTGACAGACTCCAGGACATCCAAAGTTGCAAAGTTTCCCTTAGATGCCTCCTTACCGAAAGGCAGAAGAACCACGAGAGTGAGGGATGCGGCTGCACCCAGCCACCGTACGTGAGCTGCCTTTTTGGAAATCAGAGCCCACGATAAAGTATTGGGTATTTTCTTCCCTTCTCTCCTTTCTGCATTCAGCAAGGGCTGCAGACTGAGTAGAAAGAACCAGCCTTTAGGGCATAATTATACAAAGAAAATCAAACATTAGGAAAAGTAGTTTGCAGGTTTTTTTTTTTTTGTATTTGACTATCATTAAGTGAAGTGAGAGTGAAAGATGTAAATAACTTGACTAATTTATAATCACTATGAAAACTCAACGCTGGAAGGAAAATTCCTTTGAGAGCGTTTCACTATGATGTCAAACTATGTTTTGAGCCCAATATTAGGGGTTTTCAATTATTCCTTGAAGGGCAGAGACAAGACATCTTGTAAACGTGCCAACCACGCATCAGTACGACCACGACCACCTGTGGGGATCACGGCTGGCCTCACCGAGCATGAGCTGAATATCCAGCTACAGGCAAACTTCAACCACTCCTCAAAGTTTTTCCTTCAAAATATTTCACTTTATAACGATATTTGCTCTTCTACGATGCCTTTCATCTAAGATCTCAAAGCGCTTTGCAGGCGTTAATTAATTAAGCCTTGAACTGCACTGAGGAATCAGGAAAGCCTTTATAATCATTCCACGGAGCCATTAAATGGTTTGTAGAGTCACACAAAACCATTCCGACCAGGGCTCCGTGGTCATTAACACTAAATGTACGCTCTGTCAGATGAACCCAGCGACATTATTTTGACTGGGATCAGTTGTGACTGACCTTCCAAACGCCAGAGTACATAATAACAGAGTTTGCACCAGTTCTCTACTTTTTAGGACGGCTTTATGCCATTTGCACCATGTACCTGGTCCAGCATGAAGTACTTTGGGAGCAGAGGGAAGTGTCTTCTCCCACGCAGCAGGTCCACAAATGATGGGCACTTGCAAACAGAGGATATCGTTTTGGTCTCCTCTACTGAGCTTCACAAAGCACTCAGAAAAAAGCAATATAATGACTGGGCTGGACCCACAGCTTATAAAGTCCACGGAAACCTTGATTTTAAAAAGCGACAGTGCACAGATGTCCCAGATTCACACATGGGGCCCACACAGACGTGTCACGAGAAGGTGACGGCACTTACATCCCTGTTCCACCACCACACAACGCAGGGGTTCTCCAGAGGAAAAGCACAGAGCTATGCATCTCGCTTCGAATTTTAAACCTGAAATTGTATTTTTTTTTCCTTACTAGAAAACATAACTTGAACACAGGAGTGACAGAACCACTCTGACACAGAATAAATCTGAAGCAAATCATTTGGCATCACTGGCTATAAGTGACAGCTAAACAGAGGTGCCCAACTCAACAGTTCAAGTACCGGTGAGAGGGCTCAGGCTGGAAGTGGCAGCGTGCTTGGTAACTCCAACGATGGAGCTTGTCCCAGGATGTGTTCGGGTATTTGCGTGACTACAGAGAGGAGCTGTTACAGCAAGCCCGGCTGGATTGGTTACTAAACCCACATTAAATCTCTAGAGAGTCCATTGACCTCTCCCGTCTCCTTTCCTAGGTTTATACAGACGTAGCTGTTAACGTGGATACCACCTTTTGGCTAAAAACCTGAGCCACAGGAAAACTCGTGAGCAAATTAAGCTAGAACGCGAGTTCAGCAAGCCTCGCGCTCCTGGAACCTCCATATCCTAGCAGAGATCCGATTTTTCTCCTGCAAGTCCGTAAGTCTTTTATCCGAAACTTGGCAATGTGACTCCAAACACACAATTTCCGAGTGATCTGCTGGAGTTGGTGCAACATGTTGTACATGCAAATCTGGCTTTCAAAGGTTTACTTTTTGCTTTAATCACCATCACCAAAAGGACCTAGTGTTTCCCTTTTATCTGGCAGCAAATTAATTATAAAAGCTATATGGTAATATTAATATTGTCTTACTCTAGATCAATGGGTTTATTACCTTTGATTCTAATATTACGCACTTGACGACAAAACTTAAGATATAAAAAAAAATTTCAGGGCGGTAAATTCAGGTAAAGACTTAAATAGAAATGTTTTATCTTCTAATCTGTTGACTCGGTTTAAAGTTCAAAAATATAATCGACTTTGCTTCAAAGAATCCTAAAGATACATTTGTGGTTTTGTTTCTCGCTTTCAGCACGAAAGGAGGGTAAAAGAAGCTGTGGTCTGGACGCGTCCCCATCAGGGACTTGATCAGGATCCTCCAAGTCATCTCCCAAAGGTCACACGTTCACTTAGATCTTAATTTTCAAGGGTAAAGGAAAAACGCACCAAGGTCAGGTTGTCACATGCATCTCCAGCACCGTCACTTGCCTCAACAGCCTTTGACTCGGATTCCGCTGCATCCCACCGCTCACACTTTATCTCTGGGTACAAACTCATTTCAAAGAGCATCTGTTGTTCTTTGAGCTTAATTCTTTTTTTCCAGGGAGGGTGGGAGGGGCGGGGTGGGGGGCGGTTTCAGCCTAGAAGAGGAATAATGAAATCTTTTATTGTTACCTTCTTGTAATGCAACTTTAATGAGCTTTTCTTTGCACAACAGAGTAATAACAGTGCCTGTGGACTGCGCGGCTCCTGATCTCGCTGTGGGAGCTGCTCCTTTGATGTGACTGTTAGAAACACCTTGAGTAGGTAGTGACAGTTTTAATGTTGGAGCTCTGTAGCGCTCTGTTTGTACACGCCTGATGAAAGTCAGTCATCTTGCAGCGACAAAGGCAAACCACTATATTCAGGGCACTCTAATTATTCATCTGTATGCCGGGTATGGCCCTGAAGACTCAGCCCCCCTCCCCTGCTTCATTTAATTATTATTTTGTTCTTAACAAGCTAGAGATTAAACGGAATGCTCCAGATCAAGGCAGAGAAAATGATTGTTTTAGTGCACCTTGAGCCATGGCTTTAGTAAAACATGACTATGGGAGTGTTTTATCTACTGCAGTGAGGAAAACGAGCTGAGGAGTAAATTGGTTCCCTTTGCTTATGGAAGCACATGTCCAATTCACGGCTTTGGGATCACCTTCCCAATCAGCCAGTAGCCTCACGTGAACGCTGGGTTAGGCGCTGCAGAAACACGAGGTGAAAAAATCATCCTTGGGCCGAAGAGCTGGCGGACTAAGTGTAGGATAAAAGACCCTGGCTGGATGCAGCACATAATTGAGGGGAACAAAAGATCAGCATCCCAGCGCCGTGTTTATAAGCAATAGTCTTAACACAGGGGTAATCTAAATTGCACTGGAACTGCTTCGAAGGCTTTACGAGAGAGGGAATTCTTACATGGGATGCAAAGGTGAGAATGTGATCTGGAAGTATATTGGCTTTGCAGACTTCTACAGAGAGCTCTCTTCGTATAGAAGTCTTACAGGAGATAAGAAGGTACTTCTAAAAAAATGTGGCCATGTTATGGCATGAATTTGGAAAATAAACCTAATAAATGATCTGCATTATACACACTTGTTAATGGCCCAACGAATCGTACACGTTCGTTTGATTCCGGTCTTGTTTCTAGTTTGCACTTGTAAGAATATTGATGCGACCCTTGCTTTGCTAGATCTTCCCACGTCCTCTTTGTCTTTTTACTGCACTTGAGAAAATCTTCTGTTTTCTTTGAATTTGTCTGTTACTGAATTTGCAATATCTAAGATTTGCTCGGATTGTAATGATCTCTGATCATTTGTTGATCTCGACCATGGCTGGACCGGTTTTACTCTCCCAGCAGCACAAAGCCCTTCCCTAAAGCCCATCAAGAACTTGGGGTAGGAGTAGGGTTCTTTACATCTCTGCGTGGTCTCTCCCTTCGCTCCTGACCTGGATCAGTTAAAAGTAAATACAACTACTTCATCTCCTAAAGGAGGATTATTTTCCTGCTCAAACACCATAAAAGTGTGCCTGGACACCATGGTGATGGATATAATAGAAATGATAAAATATTGTTCTTCTATCCCCTCAGCTATTATGCATGCTATTCTTCCTCAGCATCCGCACCCCAGCATAAGTCTGGGATATTCACAAGTACCGTAAAGCTTTTGCTGTTGAACACGCAATACAAACCGTGACAATCTGTTTTCTGGATCCTAATTTTACCACGTATTTAAAACTTAAGAGGTGCTTTAGAAATCAACTCAAAAGAATTCTTGAGAATCCGAACTATGTATAGATGGCACGTGTCTGTCTGGACTAACATCTGCCAGAAAACAGAAGCTCAAGGGGAGCTGAAAGGCTTTCCTTTCTTTAACCAACCTGAATATAGAACTTTTTTCTTTTGCAAGTGATGACTGCACTGAAGAGAAGGCGGCAGGAAGACGTTGCTTAACTGCGGTTTAGATGAAAGGGGAGTCACCAGCAGTTGTTGGAACAGTAAAAGCACCCATGGGCTCAGCTGGTTTAGTTCAAAGGCTCAGATAATTTCCTCTAATTATCTTCCCTGAGACACATGAGTTCAAGATTTTGTCATGATTTTTGCCATTCTCCAG
This sequence comes from Coracias cyanogaster, assembly GCA_033124195.1. Lineage (NCBI taxonomy): Eukaryota > Metazoa > Chordata > Aves > Coraciiformes > Coraciidae > Coracias > Coracias cyanogaster. The sequence goes on along the minus strand of JAVSBS010013736.1, from coordinate 49,951 downwards.
GGGTCCGCTGTACCAAGCTTCATTTTCTACCTGTTATTCCAGCTAGAGGTCTGTTCCAGAATAGATGGAAATGTCTACAGCCTGGATTTTGAAGGGAAAAGGGAAAAGGCAAGCAGGGAACGTGTCCTGACCTCAGTAAATACAGCACTGAGGGAGGTACGTGTGGGTTCTTTCCCACCCTGCTGCTCTTCCGAGCTCATTCCCGACCTGACCTGTCACCTGCTCTCACACAGAGAACAGCAATCCAGCACACAGCGTTTGCCCCGCTGAACTCCCACTGCTCCCTTTTCTCTGAAACACATGCGTCCCTTTTCCCCACGATTTCCAGCCCAGAACAACCTGTACTCAGGTTTGTGCATGACACAAAACGTCAGTGGCAGGAGAACACCTTTGGTATTTGAACTGTTGTCCATCTAGCTTACTAGACGTTAATTACTGATAAACATTAGCATCGGGGGGATACCCCGAGTCTCATTTCCAGCCCATGCGAGAATAGGACTCTGACTATGAGGATGTGAAGACAAGGTGCTGGTTTCACAGCAAAGTGATGGCCCCTGCTCCTGGTTTTTGTTAACACTGCAAACCCAAAGCCACGTAAGCTCTAGACCCGAGTCTTCTCTCACTGGCCTTAGCACACCCTCTATTTCTGGCAAGCACTTCCGATTCATCATTTATTCCTGATACGGAAACTGCCTTGTCTTTATCCGTAGATGAGGCCAAAAAATGACAGCCACCCTGCAAACTCCCCTTCCATCCTGTCACGGTTCGGGATCACGGAAAGCACACACCATGCACAGAGAGCAAAGCTGCTGCTCTTCCATTCCCCTCCTCAGGAGGAGATGCTTTATCTGAAATGGAATCCTTGATGCTGGATCACCGGTGGATACAATAGAGCTTTTTGCACAAAAACACACCCTCCTCTGTTAAATGCACATAAGTGCGCGTTCTTCAGACAGACGGAACGAGGAGATAGCTGGGAAGAAAGGCAAAGGTCAGCCACATGATTGATTTAGAAAACGAAATCAAAAATCTTAGCCATAGAGGAAATGAGAAAAAAGCTTATATGCTATTTAAATAAGATGCGAAAGGACAAAGCTAGGATAGCACAGGTCAAAATCTCAGCTTCTCGACAGTTCACAAGAGTTTATGCAGATGACACCTGGCACCTGTAAGCACAGTTATGTGTGAAGCGTCTTTATTTGTACCTGATTTATAAATGTGCCCGTGTCCAACCCTTTTGGGCCATGTGGCAAAAATTAATTTTAAGGCTTCTTCCCGCCATGGGTATAAGGAAATGCCCGTGACCTCTCAGCAAAATTCCTGAGCATTAAATGAGACACATTAGTGACCTATCAAAAGTACATGTCTACAACAGCAGGGTTGCTTCAAGTCTGCCTGAGGATGTTGATTAAAAACCTCTGGAAGGGGAGCAGAGGCTCATGTTATGGAAGCGGGCCCTTTGACAAGGTTTGCTCAGCATAAGCCGAGGATCCGTGTGGGATCTCCTCTCCACTGGCATCCTCACAACAGAGGCTTAGCTGATGCAGAGTCCGTTTGCTGCCCTTGGGTGCACACGTGGCTTCAGGACTGGAACCAGCTAATTCGTGAAGTTCCTAAAACTTTCGAATCTCATCTGTTTCTATCCCACCCGCTCCTTACAGGCTGAATCTGAAATACGAGAGAGATGTTGTTATCAGGTGAGATTTCATCTGGCTGCTTGGAGAAAGGTGCGTGTTGGGGTTTGTTACTTAAGCCTCTGGCTGGAGTTGTTATTTCTGTGAAAGCTCTAGGTTTCTATATTAATCCTAAGGAAAATATTCAGAAGAAATCACCTCTGTCTTTCTCTTCTGGGAGATGCTCTATTTGTTTTTCCAGCTCTTTATTCATGCGCCTACCGAAGGCACGAATGAGACACAAATACAATGTTTGACAATATCCATCCACCGCACCATGTAATTTCCAAATGAAATATGCCTCAGCCGAAGCAAGGCGCACCAAATCCTACAGCCTCCTCTTTCCTTCTAATTAGAATGTCTCTTCCTCGCGCTGGAAATCTCACTGACTTACTGGCGGTGTCTTGCACGTCTCTCAGACGCCGGCTGGAAAGTCTGCACCAACACAGCCGAGCAGGAGCCGAGGACTACACGCATCTCCCTTCTGACCAGAGGATTTCGGTGGAAGCACACGGAGGGATTTGCTGTAACGCACTTTGTGCCTTGGCAAGATGGTTTATACAGAGAAATATTCTGCAAGATGCAGCAAACAGCTCAGCGCGCTGGGCTTCGGTCACCTCAGCAACACCGAAGGAAACGCCAAAGGAAATCAAGTGAGATCAAGGACTTGGAGGGACACAGTAAGAGCTATGCTGTTGAAAAAAATTACAATTAGAAGCAATCCACTTTGCCTGGTAAATCTGAAGCACTTCTCACTCTCTCAGCTTCCTGTGTTTTCTTTCACATTCACTGCAGCCTGCTATGTTCTGGGGATGGTGAGTAAAACTTCTCCTCGGGTAACCTGACATTAAGACAAACACCTACCTCGCATCTGGGAACAGAGCTAAAAACGCAACAGAAAACCCACCAAAAACTCCCAACACGAGAAACTCCTGCCTGAGGCAGAGCAAAGCTGCCCTCTGCTCCCAGCGCTTGTCCTGGGGCAGGGGCCAGCACGCAGAACACCGAGCTGCCACGACCAGCCACAACGTCTCCACGCAAAGAAATGGGAAAGTCTTCAGAGAGCAGGGACCCTGAACTAAAACTGCCCCTAACCTAAGAATGTCAGTCCTAGAGGTTATATGTTGAATCTCCAGACGTTTCCAGAGAAGGCATTTTCCTCTCTGTGTTCTTCATAGAGATTTATTCCTGTTGTCACGAAACGGCACAAAATTGTTGTTCTTCTGAAAGGAAACAGCCTCTCGTGGCCCTGCAATAGCCAAGATCCTGAAACCCTGGCCCAAGTGCAAGGCTCCAAGCTCAGGGAGGAAGAGCAACAAAATGAAGAAGCTCTTGTTATATTCACATGGCATTTGTGAGACCTGACTCAGGATCTTTAGTTTTCCGCGGCTGGCAAACCAAGGTAAGCCCCGAACGCTACGTCACGGATTCCAGATCGACTCCAAGGTAAGAAGAGGTCCTGTCCTCACTGCGTGCCAGCAAACCACCAACCTTCACCCAACCGCATCCTCCACCCAAACCCTTCCTGACTCAGGCTACTAAAAACCCCAAACCAACCATCCTAAAGCTACCGGCCTTCCCAACATTCCCTCTTGCAGACACTGGCAAATGAAACCAGAACCGGCCATAGCTCAAGATGAGGAGTAATGGGATTTAATTTCTTTTTGTAGGGTGGGGTTTTGTTTTGTTATTTTGCATAGCCTTCCTAAATTGGTTCCTCCTCATGTTTTCTTTCTGGGCTCTGCTGCCCTGGAAAGCCCGATGATAAGCAATATACTGTTGCTAACCTCTCAAGGAGAGAGGAATACAATTTTCTTTTCTTCTTCCCTTGTTATGTTGTACTAGAAGAACAATAATATTCATTCCTTTGTAGCATAATTAAAATAAACTGCTGTGCTGTGGCATTTAGTCAATTGTAGCAGTCGTTTATTGCCTCACACGCAACAAATCCTCAGAGATTACAACTTAAAGCACATATGAATTTTCGCTTTCATACTCTTACTCAGAAGGAAAATAAAAAGGTGCAGGAGCAAGTGATCCATAACCCGCGACGCTCGCGCAGATGAATTGCATCCACCGGACATGCATTACAAACGCTACTTCCAGCACAGTGAAAGGAGTAACCTAATTAATTCAGTGGAGTTACACATGCTTAAAATTCATAGAAAGAAAGATAATGCTTTTGATCTTAAAGTACCGGGGCAAATGAAATTTGCTGGTAACGTGTGCTTTCTACGTGCGAAACCTTGTTGCTCGCGTAGCGGCAACGTCAACCGTGAGTCCAGGCAAGGGCTGGGGCATAAGGGAGAGGAAAAGGGGAAAAACCAAACCGCGCATGATGACTTTTGCCCCACTGATAAATACATCGTCCCCCGGCACTCATACTCGGTCCGCACGAGAGTCCTACGCGGGGTAACGCAGGACCAGGCAGTGGGATTTAACATCTGGCTTTAACATCAACCTCTCACCCGGCCATAGGTCACAAGCTAAAAACATTCACGGGCTTAAAAACGTTGGGTGAGATCTCGTGGATTTGTTCAAAGTGACCTGAGGTGGTCGGGGTCTGTACCACCACGATGAGTTCGAGAAATCCACTTTTCTACCTGCCTATGAAACACATAAAGCTCTTCTGACAAGCTGACCTCCTTTGGAAGGAGCCCTGCCATGCACGCTGCACAGACACCTAATTCCTTACCTCAGCCCCTGCAGGGATTTCGTGAGAATAATCATAATTATACCAGAAACGCTCAAATCCTGCAGGCAGAGCTGTGCCACTAGTACTGGATGGAGCCCAGCCATCAAACAGCAGAGGAAATACGTAGACAATGACTTAGAGTATAGAAATATATTATCTGATTAAGGTGCAGAATAAAACCGACCGCATGCTATTAAATATATCAGGTGTAAGGAACACATAAGCCACAAGCTCAGCGTGTGAGAACCCGCCTGGGTGCTGCAGTGGTCGGACACGGATGTCCAGCATGGCACAGAGCAGAGTCGAGCCTTCAAACCGCACCCGGTTTCTGCGGGGCTGAGGAGCACGAGCCAAGGTGGCCTCAGCAAAGGCACCTTTTCCCCACTGCTGTACGGTGACTGCAGATTGCAGAACAATTCTCTCTTGACACAACAGCAGAGTGTGGCCAGCAGATGGAGGGAGGTCCTCCTCCCGCTCTGCTCTGCCCTGGTGACACCTCACCTGGAGTCCCACATTCGGTTC
>JAVSBS010013736.1:16816-43078 GCA_033124195.1 Coracias cyanogaster | reverse complement strand
GAGTCAGAAAAGGACCTCCAGGATCATCAAGTCCAACCTTCATCCCAACATCTCTCCAGCCACTAGACCACAGCCTCAAGTGCTACATCCACTTGGTTTTTAAGCCCCTCCAGGGATGGTGACTCCAGCACCTCCCTGGGCAGCCTGTCCCAGTGCCCAACCACTCTCTCAGTGAAGAATTTCTTCCTAACATCTCATCTAAACATGAAGTAACGCTCCCAGTGTACACAAAGAGAAATTCCAGCTGGCCCAAGCTTGCTAACCATCAGTGTCCTTGTCCCAAAGAGGGCAGGCAGGATGTGAGCGAGGAAGGAGTGGCAGAGACCCCATCAAACATCACCTCTCTCCGAGACACAGGACTGAGGACAGCTCTTGAGTGTATCTGCACCAGCTGGGGCAAACACCGTGCTACGGTCGGGTGCAAGTGATGCTGCAATCCAGCCGGCCCTGCTTCCTCACCCGTGGGGACAGACAGACAGCCGGACACACGGATCACACACGCATCCCATCTCCATTTTCCAGATGACATGCAAGAGCATACAACAGACAGCAGCTTTCCTCCAGCGCAATGAGAAACCAGATGGCTTCAAAAGGCCCACTTTGCCTCCAAGGCGGCATATGGGATATTAATTAATAATAGATTAATAGACCTTTCCCCACTTAAAAATTTAATTTGTTTGTTAGCCGAGCTGTTTGTGCCAGGGAAGTGCTACAAAACAATGGTTGCATTCAAAGAGCCATGTCATCTCTTTGGAGATGTCCTTCGCAGGCTCTTGAGGAAATCACATCAGAAGGTGCCTGGAGACAGAAGCAGCATCGCAAAAGCTGGGGTTTGTTCTTAAAAGCAGCGGCCATTTGGAAACGTCAGAGAAGTGGAATGCAGAAAAGAGGGTGGGTATTATGAAACAGGAAAAGCTGTTGGCCTTCAACTGAACTGCAAGCAACAAAGTATAGCAAGGAAAATAGTCTGAGGAGCACGGAGCCATGGAAGGCCTATGAACACCATGGCTCCAGGTTTTCCTGCTGTAACCCGAGCGAGCGGTGGCTAACGGAGTCAGCGCCAGGGCCCGCACCACGGCTCAGGGCTCCCAGTTCTTGCTTTGAAACTTTGGATACTGAGGGAGAGCAAAGGAAGTTGAATAGCTTGAAGCGGATTTTTTCAAGTCTTATAAAATGGTATTTTTTCCTCCGCTGGGATTTCTAATCTGGCTTTGTCCGTTGAGGCCCTATTGGGTGTGTTTCCCTCACCCTCCTTCTCTCCGCTGGGATTTCCCCTCCTTATAATGAACCTGGAGAAGCAGCTTTAATTCAGTGTCAGCCTCATCTACTGAATTAAACTGGGCCCAGAAAAATCCTATTACTGTGGTGCGGGAAGGTGAATAAATGTGTATCTTGCCTGATCATGTATTAATCCTGGTATCCACTCAGGGCCTGAAAGGAAAGGTCCGCTCAGTTGCCTAGCAATACTGCGCAGTGGAAGTCACAGCATTTAAAAAAAAAAAAAGGGTCAATTGCTAAATAAGCCTCCAGAACCTCATTTTCATGCCTTTTTTTCCCCAAGCTTTATATTTTCTATATATGAAACAAATATGTACTAGATACGAGATGATGAAATAAGACAAAGGTGAGAGCTCGTATTTTGCACGCCGAGCGTCTCACCCATCAGATGCAGATTTCACACCAACTAAGACAGATTTCACATAAAAGAAAAATAAGAGAAGAAAGAGGAAAGGCTGCCAGGGGGTAGTAAAGAATAGCATATTATTTCCTAAGGTGTCAGACGCTGGTGTTCACCAGCTCACAGGCATTTTTGGCAGCAGGCCGGTGCCCATCGGCAGCCAGCCTAGGAACTGCCAACGGCACCTGGACACGGGACCCAGTTCCTGGCTTTTTGCTAAATTATCATGGTGACTTTGCACAAATTGCTGACAGGCAACTCAGCCTCTTCCACGAGAGCATGCTCCTTCCTGAAAAACTGCAGCTAAAAAGATAAAAATTACAAGGGTTAGGGTTGTTTTTTTTTTTAATATGTACTTACAGTCCTTTAAAATTGTTTCTTCGGAGAACTTCCCCCAGGAGAGGATTTGCCTTTGGCCTAAGGAGCACATCTGCCGAGAGAGCAGCGAGTGGAAGGTGCCTTGTGGGCAGCCGCTAAGAAGAAGCAGTAATTCCATTTTCTGTCGAGAATCGAGTGCGTGCTGCTAAATGTCAAGTGTTGTCGTTAACAGCTGGAGAGACGAAGCCACAGAAATTCTTGTTTATAATCCTGCAGCCTCTTATCCCGTATTGGGATGTAATTTGGTTCAGCCATGTGGCTCAGCATATTAATCGCATTTTTTCAACTGGTTTAGGCCATTTTACAATAGCCTTTTTGTGTGGCTAATATGGAGGACAAAACTTTTGAGATCTGTTGCTTAAGGTTTTCCCACTTGATACGTGTCATTCGTCCCCAAGAGCTTCTGAGGGATTCACCCAAAACATGACAAAATATCAGGATGCATATGAAAGACGTTCCATCTTACTTTTGGAAAAACAAACAGCCTCATAAGCTGGGATTTCTACAGGAGGTAGCGCCATGAAATCCTTCAGGATACAGGCTATCACCAACCTAATTGCTATCAAACATATTCATCTTTTTTGATCATGTGTCGTAGTCGAGAAAGGACTGACAGGCTGATGTGCCATTACCTGTCACATACAGCCTCTTTCACGTCAAAATTATTTTTCCCTTCATTAGTACCTGGATGTAGTCTGAAAGAATCTGAGAAAGAAAGTAAAGGAAAAGTGAATAATAAGATGTTATTGGGTGCTGCGTTCCTGTACCTGCTTTTGGGCTCAAGGCTTCTAGCTCATTAGGGACTTGGCGGATTTTTAAGACGACAAGATCTGTTTCATCTGGATATCCCTGTCACTGGAGAACATCATCTTTCCTCTAATTAGCATCTTGCTCAGTGGGCCATCAGTCCCGCCTCTGACTCTTCACTTTCGGAGCATTCCCCATCCAGCTGGTAGAGCCTGCTCTCTTCTGGAAGAAATGCTTATCATACTCGAGAAAAGCCGGTGTCCAGGGAGGTGGAGAACGGCCAACGTTTCCAAGTCATCGAACGAGGAAAATTGCAGAGAGCTGTTAATACCATCTGAAAACATCTTTAAATTTGGAAAATCTTGAATGTTTATTTTCCTCACTCAAAAAGACATACTTATCTACACTTTTTGAATCAGGAGGCAGGAGTACACAAGTGGAATAACACCAGGGAGCCTCTTCTCCCTCAAAGACACACCTGCTCTTGGTGAATCACACACGGAATTATTGAGGCTGGAATAGATCTCCAAGATCATCAAGTCCAGCCTATGACCCAACACCTCGACATCAGCTAGAATACACCTCAAAAGCTCAGATGGCAAATAAGGGGCCGCATCAAGGACGCCTTAATACTGAAAGAGTCAACCCTGGATCTCTCACAGCTGAGATGAGGTTCCTTCTTAAATCCAAAGCTGAACCCAGAAATAACGAGGTGAAATTCTCTACCTTGCATTACACAGAAGAGCTAATAAGACGTTAAACCCTGAATTCAAGCAGGTTCAAACTCCCCCGGCGCCGTCAGCCCCTCTCACTTGCGAAAGGCTCCGTGCTGCAGCCTGCCTTGAAGGCTTCCAAGAAAAACACCTCAGCAACCGCTTTATTCCCTTAAGATTTCAGATTAGTCAAAGAAGCGTTATGGATTTTTATAAAGGTTTGCCAATTTTATGGACACAAATACCTTACTGGCCCTGCCAATATTCCTGACAGTTCAAGTAATTGCAATACTTTGTGGGTCTCGATTTCTAATCTCCTTTTTATTGCAGTAAAGATCACATCTGATTAGGTCTCTGTACACGCCACACGTTGGTATTTTGAACACATTTTTGCTTCATAACTGGTAGTTTTCCTAAATAACTGTTCAATAAGAGCTGTATCTTAGCCAGCGTGGAGCCCTCTGTTAAGCCACGTGCTGAACCTACACCTACCACGAGGGACAATCCTCTCCTCAAAGGAATAAAGGCAGTGGATGCGCTGTCACGGAATAAATAAGGATACACTGACACAGCAAACTGGGAGACCTGGAGGAACCCGGACAACAAAACCCCAGGCTCTAAGCACAAACCCAGCCCTTTTTTTAAAACTGTCTTTCGCATGAAACACTCGAAATCTCCAGTTCCTCTGAACAGATCTCCGAGCACAGAAATAACTGTGGGTAAAGTACGGCGCTGCTTCTCTACGTAGGCGCTTTTTATCAGGTGCTAGTGATCCCAGGCAGCGCAGAGCAACGCTGCAGCGTCCCGCGTTTTACCAGGATTAAACGCTTCATGTTTGCTTTTGATTTTGCGTCTACGTGCACAAAGAGCATCTTAACACCAGACGTTCAAGGATGGATTGCGCACGGATGCTGGAACCCAGCCAAGGAATGGCTGATGGATCTGTGCTGGAAATGCTTTGTTACAGAAACCGAAACGAGGAACAAAACGTTCGATCCTGACACGAAGATTACTTTTCTTTCTCTTATGCTTTGAGACAATCATGCAAAAGGCCTGCCTGCAAGGGAAGGGAAGGGGGAAACGCCGCTTTAGTTCGTCCAGAGACTTTTAATTACTGACATCTTTCTTTTCCCCTTTTTTTTCCATGATCAGATAGCCCGTGTAATTGCTCCCTGCAGCTGGATTTCTCCAACGCCTTGGTACACTTGGAGTAAAATCCATCCGTGTTCATACCGCCCTCATAAAGCATCGCGGCCCTGAGAGAGGCGAGTGATGTGAAGTGCTGCACGGGGGTAAAATTCACCTTGGAAGGACGTGTCCCACCACAAACAGACCCAGTAGAATTTGTGGGTGGAATTTTCTGAATGGCTTCCTGGACATTCTTGTCAGTGCTTCTAACATTAAAAAAATAAATAAATAAATAAACAAAGTTCTTCGGCTCTTGGAAACGCAGCTACTGTATGTGGTACATCAAGAGCACCTCACTAATGTCTTATGATTTTCCTAAATATAATATGAAAGATGCACACAGAGAGAATTCACAGCGCAGTTTCTATCTATTAAGCCATATTAGCAGGTTTTTGCAAAGAAAAGTTCCAGTCACCAAATGCAACTCTCCTTCTTAATTAAACGAAGTGACTCCTAAGTTTGGCCAGAGACTGGAACCCTGCTCCACACGCAAACACCCCAAACCCGCTCCGTTAAGGGCTACAGCTCAACCACCAAGCCACCGGACTCCAGTAATGGGTGGTGGAGTCCCCATCCCTGGAGGGGTTTAAAACACAAGTGGATGTAGCCGTTGAGGCTGCGGTCTAGTGGTCAGGGAGATGTCGGGATGAAGGTTGGACCTGATGATCCTGGAGGTCCTTTCCAACCATAATGATTCCATGATTCTATGAATTTCATTAACACCAACTCTGCGAAGCCACATTTGTTCATCCCCCCGAACACGCTCTGAGGTCCTTGCGTGAACGTGGCTAAACGGAAAACATCCCACTCGTGTGTATTCACGAACCCTCCTCGCCCCACAAACATCCACGGATCTATATTTAGATTTAATTTCAAATAGGTCCAGAAGAAAAAAGTACCGGTCCGGTTGTCCTAGCAGGGAGGCCAATTAGCTAAAAATAAACTCCCAAACACTGAAGCGACGCGAGCAACAGCCCTCCTACAAACGTTGTAGTCAACCTGCAGCAGGAGCAGGATTTTTATGCGATCATTTCCCTTCCAATATGTTATTGTCCTTATTGTACAAACCTCAGAGAAAAAAAGATCCTAAATTATAATGAGAGATTCGTTTTTTCTTCTCCTTCGATTGCTGTTGCTTGGAGTTACCTGGGCAGGAAACATCTGCTTTTTCCCCATTAAAGAGCAAAGATTACCAGGTTTAACTAAAACCTGGCATTCTATAGTTATTTACTGGGACTTGAGGAGGAAAGAAAAAAAAAAAAAGGAGAAAAAGAAGTTGGAACCTAATTACATAGCAGATGCCATGAGTGGTATTTATTCACCAAAACCACACAGGTCATTCATTAAAATCTCAGTTTTAATTAGCAAACACCTGTTTTGTGTTTGATTTTACACTGATACGTACTGTCTGCAATTTGCTTTCTTCAGTACAAGCAATTAGATAGCCCTGACAGTAACAGTTAATCTAATTAGAACAGGGGTGCCTCGGGAGCCCAGCCCGCACTCCGAGAAGTCACACGGGCGACGGCAGCTCCAGCCCGTCACGGCCGTGCTGCTTCTCAACCGTATTTTCTTCCCCGCTTCTGAAGGACACAAAGATGCTGCTGGTCTTTTCTAGCATTTGCTGTTTCAATGAGAAATTTCTTTATAGCAAACAAGGAATCTGAGGCTCGGGGGGACATGTGATGCTACCACTGCTCTTGAACACGACCCCTCGTCCAGGACTCCCATTAAGAGCGATGCGTGGCCACCAGCTCCTTCAGTGCAGCCCGCTCACCCTCCTCTCCCTGCCCTGCATCATTCCTCCTGCCTTCCCACGACCCCCTCAAGTCCTTACGGGGGGACTGAAAAGCATCTCTTCTCCCTTCCCGATGGTCCTCGCCAGCCAAGGGGGAAGGCTGAGGGGTCTGCAGGAAGGATTGCCGAAGGTCTCCTCTGCACAAGGGGGAAGAGGACCCGCTGCCACCCTGCGCTGCCCTGGTGGGACCATCCCAAATCAGTCCCAGGGCACAAATCGGACCCTTCCAATTCGCACCCACTTGGGACCTGGCACAACCGCGTTTTCTGTTTACTGACACACGTAACCCTAAAAGAACTTGAGGTTGTAGTTGCTGGACACCCTTCTGTCATCTGCCCGAGGTATTGACGTGAATGTTGTGCCTTTGGGAGCTTCTGGGAAGCCCAGGTTTTTCACACTAACTCACCTGCAGTCTAACCATAAAGAGGACAACAAGCCAGAGGACAGGTCTCATCCTAGTAGGGAGGAAGAACATAAAATACCTGCAGGAACCAACCAGCACCTGGGCTTTAGGCTTCACCAAACCAAGTACTTGTTAAACTGCACTTAACAAAACACTGAGCAATGAAAACGCACTTTGATTACAGTGCTGAGATGAACTATTTTTTTGTGGATGCGAATGAGACATCACAACGAATTCTTGTCTGAAGCAGATGTATTTGAAGCTTGTGTTCTACATCACGACGACACGCTGCGCATTCTCCTCAAAGCACTTCATTTTCAAAAAAAAAATTTTGGCATCCATATAAGCATGTGCTACAATTTTTTCAAAGCCTCTTAATCAATACTTGCCTCATCCTTTAAATAAGGATGAAATAATTCTTTAATTCAAAGAATGATGTGGCAATAATCCAATTACGACAATGAAAGTATTGTAATAAGGGCCAGAAAAAGGCAAGTGATACCTATGATTATAAAATTATTATAATTTAGGATATATTTTCTTCTTAAAACATTCCATGCCCTACATTTGTGCCTCTGCTTTCTTGATTTTCTTTCTTCTCCTCTTTTTTTTGTTAAGCACAGTAAGCTGGCCTCCCCATCTATCAGAGAAAACCACTGCAAAAGGGTAAAAAAATATATATATAAAAAAAAGAATCTCCCTCGGGTAGGTAACGAGATTTTTGAAATAAAGGAGTATGCTAATTAAATTTAACCGTGTCATCCTGGGTAGGCTGAATACTATAATTAATTAATCCAGCGCTCTGCTTGTCCTGGAGGGGAATGGTGTTCCAAAGGCATGGGGTGAAAGCAGTGGAAGGAGACGTGGGGCAGATTCCAGCCTGGCTGACGCAGGGAGATGCGAGTCTCTCAGCAGGAGAGCGTGTAGGAACATGGAGAACTCATTAATATCTGAAAGGCGGGCATGCTGCTGAAAAGCTAGGGAGGGACCGGGGGTAAGGGGGGGCTACTCCACAAAACAAGCAAAGACGTCAGTGCAGAGGGTGAAGCTTTGGAGCGCAAACTTCTGCACAGCGTGAAAGCACAAGCTGGGAAGGAATGAAGAAGTTACGCCCCAGCGCGGCCTCCAGCTCCATCCCAGTCAGTGTATCCGGCTTGTGAAACTGCTGAGAAGTTACACCGCGGAAACCAGCGCCTACCCCGACAGTGGATGTGCTGTGGGAATCACGTCACTGGAGACAACTTCTGAAGGAGCTGCTGTGGACTTCTTTCTGGTTCATTTTTATCATCATCACAGGGGAGCAGAGACCACGCCAGCCTTTCCTTCGGCTTGTTGGTTCCACCCTGTGACCCAGACATCTTGGGATAACACTCCACGTTTGGGGCTTTCAGACCCTGGACGTAATTTACACCACACCTGAAGCTCCTCTGCTGTCCCCTCAGCCTCAGGAGGCGAAGCCGCACAAGGGTCCTCCAGAGCTACCAGCTCGCCCAGTTCCTTCATTCAGCCCGGAACTGGCCCTGCTGGAAATCCAGGACAAGGCTTTTACTGGGGATTCTCTTGTCTAAGGCAAAATTGCTTTCCCTCCATCCTACGTGCTTTTGGATTATCTTTAAAATACACACGAAACCTAAACCGAGTGACTGTGAGGATAGAAAGGTGCCCGAGACTATCCCACAGCTCACCGGAGGGCTGTGACTTGCTGGAGAAGGGCTGCTGCGTGTTGATACCTCGTCCCTTCCCCTGGGATGGGTGAGGATCTTCCCTGAACGTGGAGGTGCAATGAGATGCCTGCGGGACACCGGAGCAGACAGGAGATGTCCCACTGAGCGGTGGCACAGCGCGACGCAACCTGAGGCAACGTGACGCCTGCCATCAGCATCATGGGCTCAAGGACACTGGTTCCCTTTGAGGGAGGGTTGGCTTAGGAATGGGTGCCTGGGAGTATTTTAAACGGAAATCCACGTTTTAAGATTCTGTTCACAATAAATTACTTGGCTTACACAACCAGCCTTTTAGTTTTAATATCCCCTCGATCTCAGTTTTTAACTTGCCGTACCAATAGAAACAAATTGTAGAATTGTGACTTCTAGTTCTAGAAGCATTTTCCACTCAACCCCTGCTGCTCCATAAATCGCACGTTGCAGTAACGCACCCCGAAGTAACGCTGCCTAACCGCGTACGCCCCAACACCCGCAGAGAAACGACGGCGTAAATCCACACAGCTCCACCACCTCACGCCGGCCAGGAGCTGGGCTTCTCCACCCAACTCACACCATGAGAAATGAAGTTCCTCTGATCCTAAGGAGCAGCCTCTCACCTGCAGCACAACCAGCCTTGTCTCAAAACCTTCCCCATCGGTCAAAAAGCCAACTTCTAATGAAGGATCTAACAACGTGACCCACCACAAGATCCGCCATCGAGACACACCCTCCAAGACTGCCAAGTTTCACTAGTTTTGGTCAGAAGGAAGATAAAGCTCTAGGTTACCTGGAGTCAAACAACCCAGAAGCATCTCCCCAGAGAACCACACGAGTTGGGCTTCAGTAAATCCTCCCTAGAGCTAGTTCAGACATTTCGAGATGGTCAAATCAAACACAAACAAAACAAAGACTCCTTCCTAGTGTTTTCATCTTAACATGCTCTTACCCCTTCCCAGTAAGATAAAATTTAAAAAACTGCAGAAAAAAATCTTCACAGGTAAGCATTATCTAGGCAATACTCTCCTTTGGTCAGTGCTCAAGAGTCGGGTCAGCTCCAAGCATGTTTGGGTCACAGCAATTCCTTCCCCCAGGAATGACACAGTCTTCAGAAGACATGAACTACTAAAAGACAGGTCTTCTTTTAATCAGCTTTAATATCGGAGCAGCAGCAGCAACCTCTGTGCTTAGGCCACAAATGACAGGTTTATTGTCCTTTCTTTTGAAACTGATAAATTGCTTCAGACTTTGGGATGGCTCTTTAGCTACCACCAAAAAAAAAAAAAATAGAAAGAAAAGGAAGAGAATAAAAAAGGAAAGCACAAAGCAAGCGGCTATCTTGCAAGATATTTAAAGCTTTGCAGGAAATTCGGATGGACAGACCAGTCGTGCTGCTGTCATCCTGGTTCTACCAAACTTTGGAAAAAAGTCAAAATCAAGTGTTTTGGGGTTTTTTTAACTCTCTCCATGTCTGTCTGCTACCTTGGTAGCCTTGTCCAGCAGATTATCTCCTTTGTAAAGGAACAAATAACAGGGTATTTAGGTCATGGAAATCAGTGACATTTTATTTAATTATGTAGGCTTACACTAGATATTTTTCTAAAGATATAGGCATAATTTGGTACCAGGATAAGAAGCTTCAGACACTCAGGTTGCCTGCAAAGTCTTTAGGCCAGTTTTGGTTTTGAGTATTAAATGTGGGGATCTTCTTGAGGACTGAATGAGCAAAGAGGTCCCAGCTGGTGAAACCAGCAAAAAAATAAAGGCAAAACATGACTAAAAAAGCAGTAACTGCTGGCAACGAACAGGAAAAGGGAAGCAGGATGATCACGACAGGAAAAGCTCCTGTTTGTATGAAACTGCACAATGCAAAACCCACTGCAATAAATCCATCGAGTCCTACTCACTGCCAAGGACGTGTCTAAAACCCGGCAGAACCAACGGAAGAGTTTCGGGAGCTAATGGGACGTCTGCAGGAGAACAGCAGCTTCGGGAGCCCAGGAAGCAAGGCTGCTTTCAGACAGTGAAAGGGCTAGTGGTGAAAAGGTATTTAAAAGCAGGAAAAAACAGTGTTTCCGCATTAACTTTAAGCCTCACATTAGTCCCACTAAAGACAGCGGGATTATTCACACGCTGATTTTCTCAGTTGATGAACTGTTTAATTGGGCTGAAACCTATTGGATAAACACCTACGTGGGCATCCCTGAGAAAATCCAAAGGAAAACAAATTAGTAATGGAAGTGGTTTCTTTTCTGCAGACTTCACCATGGATGTTTATGAATTCTCCCTCCTTTTGCATAAACGATGGGGGAACACGCTTAATCGAAGTACTAACAATGAACAAGCTAGCGCTTTGACGGCATCACGGAGGAACCTTCACTGCGCGCTGAATCTGCTCGCAGAGCGCCGCAGCATCACCTCCTCACGGCCCCTTCGTGGAGCATTTTCAAGGGAAGGGTCCAACCTCGCGCTGCAGGGGCTGGTGGGGCGCGTGGGCTGTGCTGACAACCCAATCCTGTAGAAGGCTGCATTGATGTAGGCAACACAAAGCTACTGCTTTTTGGTTTTTTTTCCCCAAAAGCAATGCTAACCTCATTATACTGATCAGACAGCGTAACTGCCCATGTGATGCAACTCTGGCAAGGGGAAGACCGGAGAGAAGGCGGCAGCACCTTTTGACAAAGAATAAATATTTGCCTAGAGAGGAACCATCATCATCTGGTCGTCTTTAATATCAGGCATGAGAAATCAAAAACTACAGCACTATTTAATCAACACGTTTGAGCACAAGCAAGGGAACATTTCTACACAAACCTGATAGAACCAAACAAAGTTTATGGACATAACCCTAATTAATTTAGTGTATTTGGATTCCTGTCCTGCGGTCTCTGTTGTGTAAACTGCAGCAGCTGCAGCTGGGTTGCAATGAGGACCCAGCCGTGCCAAACATCGGGTATTTCGGTTTGCAAATATTTGAGGCTCCTTCGTGGGAAGGTTGACACAGCATTGCAATCAATTAAACAAACAAGCTACAAGGGTACTATCGACTGGGAGCAAAACGCTCCAGCAAATCTGGCCATTGAAGTGAATGTGTAGAAAAATCCGATTTTTTTTTTTTTTTAATCCTTTCGCCACCATCGTGCTCCACTTCAGGATATAAAAATCTAAGGTCTTGATTTATTCATGGCAAAATCCAACATGCATAGCAAATGGTAAAGAAATTAAAGGACATGCTGATTTAGAAATGACTCAAGCGAGGCCAGCTGGAGAGGAGCTGTGGCGAGGACACGCCAAAATCTCCTTGCGTTCCAGAGCCAACAGCCGTATGACTAAACGCCAAATATGTTTCATTCAAAATATCCAAATAGCATTAAGGTTGGGCTGGCCCTGTGCGTTGGACTGAATTTCACCTCTGTGCATTAGCAGAGACGGTCGCTGATTTTTTAATGCAATGTATTATCAGGACACGCTGCTCACAGAGCACCCAGGGCCGTACCCAGCCACAGCCACGATGGTTTATTTTGCATCTAAGATACGTCTGCGTTTACCCACAGCAGTTTCAGTGCGGTTATGGTGACCTGTGCGATGACACCAGAGCAACCCGGAGCCGAGCATCGGAAATGCAGCAGCGTGCTCTTCCAGAGGACTGAACCGTGGAGGGAGAACAGGACTGCAAGTCAGGAAAAAACCCTCAAGGCTGCATCTGGAGAGGGTTCTGCTGAAACCACAACTGCCCCAACACCGGCCGAGACCTGAGTTTGCCACCACGACATCCAGGCAGCGGCTGGCAGGGAAGCTGGCCTTGCCAGACCCGACTCTTCTCACGACACGTCCTTCCAGCTTTGACATTTGTCAGAGGAAGGTGGGAATCTCCCGATGCTGACAAGTCCACGCAGTGAGAGTCCCCTGGCCTGTGTTAAACACAGCGGATCAACTTCTCTCCCCTCCTCTTGCTGGCCCTGTCGGAGGCGGAAGGTGGGAGGGCAGGCTTTCTGCTGACACTTGGATAAGCTGCTTGCTTGAAACGCTCGCGGCGACAGTTGCCAGCTCTTTTTGCAGCTCACTGCAGTAGGAAAGAGAGGAGGGCAGAGGCAGGGGGGAAACACTGACATGGAGGCGTGAGAAGATGCTGGTGAAAGTCAGCGAGAGCTGCTCCACCGACCACCTTAGGACATCTTCTGCAGAGCCCACGGGCTGCCGGGAATGAAAAGGACACGGGAAAATCGGGATGGTCTTGGGATGGTGGGAAGGAGCGCGGGGGCAGAGTCAGTGCTCTGGGGAGAATGGGAGAAATAGGCTCTGCTGGAGCTTGGCTGTAGGGCTGTGTGCTGCAGAAAGCACAAACCTCGGACAGCTCGAGGGGTTAAGAGCCAAGTGTTTGCACTAGAGAAAGCAGCTGGAGCTTCTCCACCAGCAGCAGAATGACCAGCTGACCCACGCCTAAGATCCAAGTGTTTCCTTAATCCACTTGCCTGGCTTAGTGTTTGCAGCTACTACGCAGGGGAACGGCCCAGCAGACGTAAGGGGCTGGAAATGGCAAAGACAAGAGAATCAGGCCGTGCCCCTCTGGGAACTTGCTGGCTGGCAGGCTGGGTTTCCTCTCTGTCACCTTCTCTGATGGGGGCAGGTGCTGTTTGAGGTCTCCAGCCGCTGCAGTAACCGAAGAACCTCCTTCCAGCACCTGCTGAAACGGGATTATTTCTCTGAAGAGCTTTGTTCTAAACTACTTTGCCAACAGCGCTTTTATTCCACCCAAAAACCGCTGCACCCTGAAAAGAGCAATTAAATTACACTGATTTTGTACAAGCCCATCCAATCAAGGAAGCAAGGCTGGGAAGTCCAGCAGCCCCTGAACGACCATGATCCTGGCTCAGTGCTTAAAATATCCCCAAAAAGGAATTCTGGAGAAGGGGTTTTCCAGTGTGAGAGACTGAAAACACGAAGCTAACAGCTTGCCTGCTTTCTTGGCACTACCACGGTGTGGTACCGGTGCCACCGCTGCAGTGGGATCTGGGCTGGGAACGCAGCGGGCAGCTCCACGCCGGCTCCGTGCGCTGCTTCCTCAGCTTGCCGGGTGAAATCCCGGCTTCTTCCACACTCACAGGGCTATTCCCTTCAAACCAGATCAATAACTCGCTCGACCCATCATTTCGTATCTCTATATCACGCCTGACACGCTGTGGCCTCGCTGCCACTTCTACAAAATTAATAACACTGGTAACTTCAGTGGCTCCTAAGGAACAAAAAAATAAATATTATCAAACCCAATTATGGGAAATAAAGTTTCAGGACAAGGAGTTTGAGCCTCATTACCCGCACAATCTCTCTCTTGTATAACCTGGGCTTTTTTTATTCTTGAAGTTTGTAACATCCCATTAAGTGAAAACTGGTAACAATACAAAACGCTTATCTTAAAAACCATTTTCTGAGAAGCCAGCCACATGAAGAATACTCTCCAGATAGCCAACATCATCAGTAAAATGTTCTCATCATTTGTGATTCCTTGGATCATTCCAAAGGTTTTCTTTAATTAGTCTTTTAAAGGGGTTTCATTGTATCAAATGTCCGTATCTCTGCGATACAGACTTTCATGGAGTGAAATCCAGTCCCAGGATGTTTGGATTGAAGCCAACGACTCATCTCCAAGCACCTGGGAGTCCAACCTCAGTGCCAAGTACCTGGGCAAAACCTGCCCAACGCCTGAGCGGGACAGGCAGGTGCTCTGCCCGTCCCACGATCTGCTTAGCTTCCAAGGTAAGCTTTCCAGATGCTTTTTCATGCACCTGGTTTCAAAAAGTTCCAACCCAGGGATAAGATTTCTCAATTTAACGGCATGAAACTGGGTCTTAATAGCAGATTCCAGCACCTAACTGCAGAAGAGGCGGTTTACTACGGTTAAAAATCCCACCGAAGATAACAAGAGTTCTGGGCGTTAAAAAATTGATTTTATGTTTGATTGTTCACAGGAGCTTGATAAGCTTTAGCAATTTTGAAAGCTTTTGCTCAGCATCAAGGTGATGTGAGAACAATTACTGAGTGAAGCCAGAACAGCACCTACACTCTGCACCAGCAGCCGAGGCAGAAGGTAGGAAATATTCATCACTTTCCAGCTTTTCTTTGTCATTCCATTTTGTTCTGTGTATCTGCATTTATGTGATTTGTGCAGCAAAGTATGCTTGTGTTTGTATTTACATGAATCTTATTAGAGAAATACCTGCCAGTTTGACATTGCATTTACCGTACTGGCAATTTCAGACTTTCTTATTTGGAGGTTGTTTTTTTTTTTTCATTTTCTTTTCATCCTAGCCGAGGATGTGTCCTACTTTCTTGTTTAGAAGATGATATGCTTGCATTATGCATTCTAAATATAGATTTTTTTTTTTTGCTAAAGCAGGTTGACGGCGTTGTCAAAAGAAATGTATTTGGAGGCAGCTTCCTGACCGAAGGGACTTGTGCTTAGAGAATTTTATTTCAGGGTAGGACTGAAACATGATGCAGCTCATGTGTAGAATGACGACTTACTGGATGTTAGATTTTGTAGCTGGAGGGTGAAGCTAAGAGATATGTTTTAATTATCACCGGGGACCGGCGGGACCTTTTTAGGAGAGGGAGGAGAAGAAGGTGTTTCCTGAATGCACCTACAGAGGAGGACACTTGCAAAAACTCACACGGCATTCGAGCACGCAACATGCACTAAGTGGCCTTTTAAAGTCTCCCCTCCAAGACATCCATATCCATCACAATGGTGTCTTTCTACAAAAACAGGGCTGGAAGGGACTTGAAAAAAATCATTCAGTGCAGGCCTGTGGCTGAAGGCAGGATCAGGACTGTAACGGCCGGGAGCGTTGGCCTGTTCCATCATCACACCTCTTCCAGAAATTACACGACCTCTGCAGCCCGCCCACCCCAGCGCTTTATCAGCCCTAACTACACCAAGTGCTTTCTAACGCCCAACCTTGACACTTCTTGCTGTACTTCTAACAGCTCCTTATTATTTCCACCACCAACACAGCAGAGACAAAATCGAAGTTACCGGCCCCGAGTCCAGGTCAAGGAAGGAAGAGCCGTCTGGGCACTCATTGCCCCTGAAATCTTCCGACAGGTTATTTTTCACTTCAATCCTGGCAAACATCACATAGAGAATTCAAGGTGCACCTCTGGAGCCCGGTGGAGAGCTGTGACCCATCCCAACCCGCAGGGTTGTCGGGCAGAGTCAGGATCAGACGCTGCGTGTCTTACCCTGAAGTTTGGCGTCTAATCGCTAAAGGGAATTAAATACCACTGTAATGGAAAATTCCCGTTTCGTTTAAGAAGCCTGGCTACTTTTCATTCAAAGGCTTTGCTTTTGTGGTTGTTTCTGTTTAAAATTCTACAGCCAAATTTATCTGTAGTATAACACCATTGATTTCAATGGACTTACAGCGGGCATAAAGAAGCTAACACTCACTTATCATATCCCCCCTGTAATTTTTCCTCCATCAGGTAAAGCTCTGCTTAGCAGACAGGATAGAGGGAATTGTTACAGCCGGTGTCCTTGTGACATTTCATTAAGCTGGTCTTTTAAAGCTTATCATTAGCGGTACTGACGTCTTGTTGGAAGAACTTAATTGCATCCTATTTTCCCTGACTGAAGATGCATTTGAAAAGTCAGCTTGCATTTTGATTTTTCTTGAGTTTTTTCAAGGTCTTTGGTGCTGCAGAGAATTTTAAATTCGTCCCTCTGCTTCCCTCGCTCTTCACCTGGGGTTTGCGTAACTCCTGCTACACGTAACTGCTAACGCTCCCAGTCTAGGCCAGAGGAACACAGACAACTGCCAACTGGAACAGACCATGGACGTGCTTTTGCATGGGTGGAAACACGGTGAAAAGGCCCTAACAATAAGAGCAGAGAAAACAGACAACGCTTCTCTTGGCTGCAAGCAAAAACTCGTGTCCCTTCCTTTAAAATATCCCCCATAAGACATAAAACTGCAAATAATTCTTTCCGAATAAGGCACCGCTCCTTCCCGCACATCTCCAATAACGGCAGTACACCAAGTCACAAATACTTCTGGCTCCTCACAGACAGCGAACAGGAGGGCTGCGAATAACCAGCCGTCTGGAAAGCAGATTGTAGATGTTATAAAGCAAGCTTTATTTCCAGCTTTTGCCACTCCAGGGTATTAAAGGTGAAGTGAAATCACTGACCCTAGAGTCACGAAAAGTATTCACCTAACACAACCTTGTTGTTCGCACTTCTCATCTCTGCTTCAGGAATCTAAATATCGAGTTAGTTTGGGGTACTTAAATATGGTTTTCTTTAGGAGAAACAATCCGGAGAGGCTCCTCTCAGGGGAAGCTCTGATGAAGTCGATGGAGTTTCAAACAAGACCATGTAAGAGGAGAATCAGGTCAGAATCCCACAGGCCCCTTGTTTGTTTTTTATAACCTCTGCTCTCCAGAATCCAATTCCCTAATCCTGTCTGCGAACAATAAAAGCGTTATTTAAGGCCAGTGCTCCTAGCCGAGTTCTGCACTTTGACACAAACAATGACTATTTATTTGCAGACCTATTAATATATTGTAGCTGCAGAGAGATGTTCGTTAGCACACGCAATAGGAAGGGCCTGTGCAACCCATGCTGTAATGAAGCCAATTACCACAATATAAATCTTTACTTCCAAGCATATTATATTTTTCCTGCAGAAAATAACACGCCATCTCCATTTCCAGTCAGGAACGATCATTAGTAGGGTCCTTTTTTGGAGAGGGTAGACCTTAGTGACAATGCAGTATTCATGGAAAAAAAAAAAAAAGTGGGTTTGGGTTTCTTTTGTGACTCTGTTTTTCAGTTATTTAGATAGAGCGTGCGTGATTGTCAGCTACGCTGGGGTTAATTTGACCAGTCTCGTCTCCCTGCTCAGCGAGGTACATAGTGCCAGCCTTAAGGAGATAAGTCTTTCAATTACCCTTCAGCAAGCCCTGCTTTTCGAGTCCCCTTAGGGCTCTGACAAAATAATGAAACTCAGCCGCTGTAGCCTGCGAAAATCTCTGCAGCTCTGCCCAGACCCCTCCGCCACACGTGGAGCCCAGGCCTGCGTCGCGGCAAGTGCTCCAGCGCTCCACATGCAAATTAGCTCTCAATACCCAGCTTGCCTACCAAAAGCCGTGAATTTATTGGGGCTTAGACAGCGGCAAACCCTACAAGTCTCCCCAGAATCCTTGAAATCCATTCAGCAAATCTTTACACCTAACGCAGACAAAAAGTCGGCTTAGATAGCGTCACGATTCCTCGTGGCAAGACAGACGGACGGTTCCGTCTCGCCCCACAGCACCGGTGCCCGCATAAATTGGCCAAAATATCCATGTCTTGCCCCGGAGCAGCCCCTGCATCACTCTCGCTCTTTCATTGTGCTGTAATTTAAAAATCTATGTATCTATATACTTCTAAAGGTTTCTGTAAGCCATTCTTCCAGAAGGTGAACTGGTGCCCGAGGCTATTTTGGAATTAGAAAAGCAAAGGGCAAACCTAGTTATTTTGTGCAGAAAAGCTGCTAGCACTCACCACACAGCACACCGAGTGAGAGAACTACTCATCAGGATTATAAATCCTGGACTCTTATGGCTGGATTCTGCTTCCAGCACAACACATGTAGGCCTAGACAAATCCAATAGAGGTAATTCCATTTGCAAATGGCGCCAACAGGATCAGAATCAGCCCCTTTCTCTTCTGGGGGTTGGGACTGTGTTAACGTTCCCCCTTCAGCTCCACTTTGTGCACACCGAAAGGACAGGCTGCGCGACGGCAGGCTCAACTACAACTTCAGCTTCTCCAATTACGAATTAACACAAGTCACCCCAGAATATTAAGATCCCAAGGGATCTACATGGATTTAGCGCGATATTCGATCGGTGCCGTATCAAGGGTACAAATGTCGACACCCGGTGAGGCTCGCGAGGCCTGTGACTCAGGTGATCTCTCTAACTCTGGAGTAACTGCAGGTTTGGAAGCATGCTGCAGCTCTTTTCCACACGCCTGCAATGAATCCTGTTATTCCCCCAGCAGAAAGGCCTGCCACATCAGCCCTTCCACCCCAGTAGCTGATTTAGACCGGCAATGACATGGAGAAGACACCTTTGTACTCAAGCTGCAAGACAAGCTCTGCGCAGGTGCGTCGGAGATAAAAGATTCGTTCTACAAGGCGGTGCAAATGAGCGAGGAGAAAGGAAAGCAGCCCCGACTCGAAGAGTGAGTCCGTGTGTGCGTGTGGCTCCAGGCCCCACTCCAGGACGCGAGGAGCGTGAGGCTCTGCTGAGTCAGTTCGGTCCGGGATGGAGCTGAGCCCCTTCAAAATAACAGCAACAACCTGTTCTTCTGCCTTCGTCTTCCTCAGTTGTGTAGTCCGTCTGAAGCGCAGCGTGAAGATGCTCCCAGCCCGAGCCGCAGAAGGCAGCACTGGAACCGCATCTCAAGGCGGTTCCACAAAGCTAGATGTTCCTCGGGCACACGTCCAACTTTATACAATTCTAAGCCAAAGAGCAGCATTCCTGCTCTCTTGTTCCAGCCATGACTGTGAGCAGAGAACAAGACAAAGAGCTCACGTTCACTTTAATGCTACCCCGTGTAATTAATACTATGCAACAACAGGAGCCTGGCACCTTCAAGACTGGTCTTTGAAAGTTGCATTTATTGCCTAAAAGAACCTCAGCCAACGAGGTTTTCCTCTCCACTAGAGAAGGCAGCAGTGGTTAAGGCTCACTGGAGATGTCTCGGCTTTAAGCCACAGAAAAAACACTAGTGAGAGCCTGTAGAAAGGTTACTACTAACGCAGCAATAAATAAAAATATTTATTGGAAAGCAAAGAGAACAACTGGAGGGAATTCTCCATGTGTAAGACTGATAATCAGGCGCAGACCGTTGAGAAGAATTACTTGAGCAATCTCACTTGAGTAGCTTTCTAAGGAAAATTAAAAGAGAAAACCAGGAAGCGTATTGAAAGGAGAGAGAATATGACATAAGGCTTGTGCGTCTATTTTTCTTTCTCCCAGTGACTTGAAGTACAACCTTGAGGGGACTGTTACTCTTTGAGACGCGCTGGCTCCGCGCATAAAACAAACCTGGCAAAATTATCATAATGAAACTTATTTAGCTCGTTCCTTCAATAATCTGTGCCATGTACTTCAAAACACCCCGATGAAACCTGCCAGGTGCCAATTATTATTTGTGGAAATGCCACAAACCAGGAGCAGAGCTTCCTGCCAGGACCTTCGGGCTTCCAGCTCTAATAATTTCAGGGGCTGGCCTCTCAGCTGAGTTATATTGGCAAAGGCAAGCACGGATACTGAGGATCTGCTCTTTTTATTTTGTGTGTATTTGGGTTTCAGGGCACAATTTGTACCAGTAGCCAATATGGGGTGAACAATAGTTCACAGGCAGAACGGTAAGAGGACTAATAGAGCAAAAAAAAATAACAGCGCTCACTGTTATATAAAGGTCACGGAGAAATACAAATTGTGGTCACCTGGGGAAAAGGACAAGCACTCTAAAATAAAAAGGCAAATCCCTAAAACGCAGAACAAAGTTGGTTTAAGCGAGGCTAATTTTTATAATAATGCAAGGTTCGTAATTGTGTGAAATTATTATGGTCTATTACAGTCCAATTGTAAAACAACTCGAGATTTTCCGTGTTAAATGAAGCTAGGCCAAGCATTAGTTCCTTCTCTTTGACTACACTTGCAGACTGAAGCTTACCGTGTGAGGCCCGTCCGCTGGATTTAGTGGGCAGCTGGTCACAACCAGAGTGGATTTCTCAGGTGAGCTGGATCTGATGGGTCGTACGTATTTCATTTCCATTTCCCCAGGAAGAAAGTGGATGACCACAAGTGTATGCAGACTTCTAAAACAGCCCAGTGGGTGTTTTACATCGACATTGGCTGAAAATTGCCCAAATAAATTTAACTGAAGCAATGAGACTGATCAGACCTTCTCCTCTGGCTCCAGCTAAACGCACCCTTGCCTAGAGTTTTGATTCCCGTTTGTTTTCTCCCTCTATTCCGGATTTTGTTCTTCCATCTCCTCTCCATCCAGCCCACAGGTTAGGTGTCTCCAGGAGCTGGAGCAGCACCTGCCCATGGGAAGCGAGTGAGCTCCGAGATGTACAGCAGTTCTAAAGCACTTTTTCTAGGCTGTGCATCTACGTTAGCGCCTCGTGAAACCTTCCGTACTGGATGAATTCCTTCACTCGTTGGTGTTCCAGTTGGGAAAATCTCCCTAGCTGTAGCAATGGGGGGTCAGCAATTCGAGACACCCCTTCTCCACCACACTAGCAGACTCTAGTTTTCAGGCCTAGCTTATTTTTCTGTGGATAAAGTCGGAATGAAAGGGAATCCGTCGGTATTTGCCAGTGGAAATCACCCATTATTTCCATGGAAGTGGAGCCCAACACAAAGGCAAGTTCTGACCATCTTAGTGGTCATTTATTTCTATTTGTATGGAATACAAAGAATCAGATGGGGTTTTCCCCACTTTGCTTTGCAAGAAGCCCCAAACTCAAGGCGAGATGACTGCTGACGGTATTCCTGCTACGTAGGAAGCACGTGGTGAGATCGGCCACGCTCAATCAGGTGGCTGATCCACCAGCTTCTCTGGGTGGCCTCTGGCAGTGGTCCATACCTGCTGGCCACCTTCGATCCTGAAAAATTTCACTCTTCCAGTTAGGATATCTCCTCCCTTGCAGTCATAACCAGATTACTATCCTCTTATTGTTCACTTCCTGGCCCGCATTACTGAATATAATTTATCTCAAGGTAGGACAGTCACAGATAGCACAGAAATTTGCTTCTTCCAAGTCCAGTTGATTCCGCTAAGATATCAAAAATTTTTAAAACGCTGCATTCTGTTTTCTTCTACGCTCAATATTTCATTTTTGGCTTCTCAACAACTGTAACGTGTGGCAATTATTTCTGCACAAATCAGTGCATCATTTCAGAATTAATACCCCCCGTAAACTATGAGCAGATGCTACAGCTGATGACACAGAGAAAACAGAAGGGAATTCCTGATTAATTACAAATTGAGCTGCTTTGGTCAGCTACAAATACCCAGTGAAAAATATCAAAGGCTATTTAAATAACCCTCAGCATGGCTTTCAAAATGCTGGGGCTGCAGGTTCTTCTGAACACTGTAGCTGTCCAAGCTAAGAAGTAGCTATAATATATATATATAAACATACACACACATATATATACGTATATATATATCTCACAGCAACTATTGAAGAGACTAATCTTTTCCTCAGATGACAGCATTGTCTGTTGGCTTTTCCTTATAGAATAAATGGCCTTTGAAAGCTCAGGACAGGTCGGGAATGAAAACCTTCATTTTCTCTAAACAAACAAACAAAAGCATCCAAGGATGTGCTTATGTACCGGATACCCTGATATTTAACAACAAATCTGTACTGCCAGATGAAGACTGTAAACGCGCTGGCAAAAATCAACTCACCAGCGGAGGATTAAAGAAGCACCTCAAGTTTCTACCTGGGTGACTTGTAAAAGAACCCTGACCGAGCTGCTTCGGCCGAACGACGCTCCTAACCCAAACCCTCTGTAACTTCTACGGGTTATTTTAATTGCCTGACATGCCGAAAGCATTCGCCTTCCTGCTCCCAGCAGCGGCAGGTCCAAGCGAGTTGTGCGGGATCAGCATCAGGCCCCCTCAACAGGGAGGAGCTGCTCTTTGCTTCCCAGTTGCTGTCTTGCTAAAATCCCTACGATCGAGCTCGTTCTGAGCAACACGAACCCCATGATTTTTCCCCAAGAATTGCAGTTTCCTCTCTTCACGAAAAGCAGAGTCATTATCCTAGATGAAGGGCGCTTTTCTCCTGGCTGGAATACTCACAGAGGACGGGGCTCTGGAGCAGCGCTGCCCCGAGAGCTCGGAGCAGGCAGGTGACGAGGGATGCTACGGACATCTTCTGTGACATCTAACGGCACCGCTGACCTGATGCTGGCTCACAAGAGGAAAGCAAGGCCTGTACACAGAGCCCTCGCTCCAACGGCCGGAGCAGGTGGATCAGAAAATGGCCTTGGCTTCCCCCGCTGCTCCTCCACCAGGCGTTTGAAGGGCTCAGCACCGTAAGCAGAGAAAGCGAGGAGGAGAAAAAGGGACACCAGCCAAATCTGGTATTTCTAAAGTTGCAGGGGGCTTTGAAAAAAACCTTTCAGTTCACTGCTTTGCTTCATAATCCCATCCTTTGAACAAAAATACACAAGGAAGAGGAAGAGGTGGTTTTGAGAAGTGATCGCTCAGCGGCAGCAGCCTGACACCCTGCTGACAACAACAAAGGCCGTGCTGCCGACCTCTAAAACACCTCAGGAAGACGCTGGGAGGGGGGCATTATTCATAATTCCTTGTGTCGGGTTTTTTTTCCCTGCAGTTTATAAAACAACTCTTTGGAAGCGAAAACTGTTGCTTTTCTCAGGGCGTGACCGCACGCTGGTGAAGTCAGCTGAAGTTTTGCCGTTGCCTTCAAGGGAGGAAGATCAGCCCCTGTGCTTCTCCCCACAGCTTCGGCTGCTTCGTCACCACGCTGCATCATTTAGAAACAGTGACATTAAAGCTTTTCTACCAAGGATAGTAGAAACAGCAAAGATTGAAACTGGGTGTTTCTTTTCTGAGTCACCGGCATGAGTGAAAGTGAAGATGGGATTAAAGAGCAATCAGATCTATGGCTTCTGTTTTATTTTCATGTTCAAAGCTTTCTTATCTACGTTCTTTCCATGTACTCATAATTTCACAATCCCCACTGCACAAACTGCATCAAGCAAAGAGGTAAAATCCCAGGTCAGCTCAGTTCCTCCTCCTCAGCACAAAGAACAACGAGGCTCCGCTCTGCTCTGATACTGCACGGTCCAACACAAAACCAAGGGACACTTATTTTTCTTCCAGTTCCGCTAGAGAACATCCCTCTTGGTGTACAAGCCATGAAGTCGCGCATGGACAAGACGAGCCCCTTCCCAGCAGCAGAAAATGACACACTGAGGAGAACTGCCCGCCTAACACTTATTTTCTCCAAGAAAAACATCACGCTGCTGACTCCAGCTCTGCTCTCTGTTCCCTGCCCTCGGCAAGATCTGAAGCAGCTTTCCTGCAAAACCAGCCTCCACCTCACAGACACGGAAGTTCCCGCGTAGAAAAAGCTCAGGTTCCACGAGGAATTATGCTAAGAGACAAAGTGACTGGATTGGGTGCTGGAGCCCGTGATACGTGCAGAGCTCCTGAATGAAATGACAGCCCTTGTTTTGCAAAGGAGCTAACGGCTTTGACAAGAATCATGGTTTCCATTCAAGAGGCTCTAGCAGCGCAAGGAATGAGTCTGTCATTCACTCGCCAGGACTGTCATATTCACCAAATGCATTTGTTAGAAGCTGCATCGGGCCAAATGCTCAATAAATTCAATAACGTCCCCACTAAACGCATTAGCGGTGCCCAGCTATGATCTTGATAGATCGTGGTAGTTGCCCTCAAGCAATTAGTACCAGGACAGTTGCTCAGATTCAGTTGGAATAAAGCACGGGCACTTGGTAATTGGTTTACTCTAACGAGTAGAATTTCTGAAGAGGATATTGGCAATAAAAACTGAAAAATACAGTTTTATGGTGCAAGTGGCAAAAACAGACCTTACAAAAATTGCACAGAAGGTCAGCTCCCAGTTACTCTGGTCAGAGGCCTCGCGACAAGACCATACTGACAGCAGAACATGGGCTGTGCTGCTACAGG
The DNA here is from genome assembly GCA_033124195.1 of Coracias cyanogaster. NCBI lineage: Eukaryota > Metazoa > Chordata > Aves > Coraciiformes > Coraciidae > Coracias > Coracias cyanogaster. Next base: position 18,713 of record JAVSBS010013736.1, on the reverse strand, counting down.
ACTTTGAGAACAGGGTTATTCTCCTGCCTTTCTGCGACGGATAATTGAAACAAGTCCTTCCCAGCCTTCCTTTTTAGCTTCATTAAATAATGATTCAGGATGAAAATGGATGTCTGAGACCAAACAGGGTTCTGTGGCTGTAGAAGTACCGAGCTAATGAGATGCCATCAATAACTGGCAGTTGTGTGACGACTGACCCAAAGCAGCCGCAGGAAGAGCTCACTGCAACGGAGTACTCGAGATGGACAAGATCAAGTTCCATCTGTCCCAAAACGCAGAGGCAAGAAAAAATAAAATCATGGCTTCAGTCTGGGTCTCGCTTTCCTTTGTCTTTACGCGCAGTCTCTCTGCTAAGTGGGTGTCAAATACTTCCAGCTCGGAACGCTCTTCTCACCCCCGTGGCACCTCTTCCTATCTGTGTTCTCCAGCAGACACAACCCCAAGGCAGGTGCTCGCTGTCGCCTGAAGTCAAAGGACACTGCAGCAAAGGGAAGGTTATTCCTACCTGCACAAGTGCCTGCTTTTGCTCAGCACGTAATTGAATTATACATCCGATTAAATCAGAAAACAGAAAAATCTTTGGACGTGCAACACGCCATGCTCAGCACCTGAACCCCAGCTCGGCGCTCACCTCACTGCCAGCTGTAATACAGCAATTAGTTCCAGCAAAACTATATTTGCTTATAGAACTAATTAGAGATCAAGAAAGTGGCTCACTTTTGATAATTACATGGTTGTGTCCCATCTATCAGCCACTGTTAAATTGTTGTTATATTAATGTAAAGCTTATAATCATGGCTGTTCTAAATTGAATAAGTGTTCTTGCCAATTCTCCAATGCAATTAATTTACATAAAAGCCTCTGGAAGTAAAATTAAAATGATATACATCTTTCCAAGGGTTTCATTTAAAACAAAGCTAAATAATAGAGAAAGCATATATCTTTTCTCTTTTCTCTTCACATTCTTATGTTTACTAAAGTTAATGGCCAAATAATCATTGAAATGTGCCTAAACCAGAGTTATTTGGAATGGTTAAACCAACAGCTCATTTACATGTACAGTGATTCATTATTCAAGACATTAATATTTTAAACAGCCTGTTTCCAAACCAAGGGACATTCCAGATGATGGTGCAGGAGGTCAGGGGGAGTTCTATTCCCTCAGTCATCTGCACGTAAATCACACTCATCTGTCGTATTTAGGTATTTGCATTTTTGAGGAGAGCACTGATGTTGCTGGTAAAAGAAATCTGCCCAAGTCTTCCCTGCTAAAGAAAGCAGCACTACTCTCTGCTAATCTACAAACCAGCTACACATCAAATTTAAACGAGTCGCACCACGCTTTTTCAAACAAGTAATATTGTGAATCACAGCAGCCAAGGTCAGAAATGGTGCGTAAAAATACGTACGGCTACAGAATCAGGACGGTTGTTAAAGGGGAACCCCCTGAAAGCTGTGACAACTGCTTCCCCTGCAAACGCTGCCTGCTTTAGCGCTACCCCTTCCGCCTCCTCTCAGTGCTCTGCCCGCGAACAGGCAGATGTGGACTCGGAGACACGGCGTTAACCGCGGCTCTGAGCCTGAGCTCCAGGCCAGGTGTGCTTCTCATTCCTACATCACATCAGGAGATGTCCAGCCAGTCAACACACCTTTCTGGATGGGAAGGCATCAAGGTCACACAGCGCCTGGCCATAAACTGGTGTTTCTGCTCACACAGCCTGTGCTGGAGCTGACGTATCATCTACACACACACAACATCCTCACGCTGGACTTCCTGCTGCACAGGTATCACACACACACACTCACACTCACTCACTCACTCACTCACTCACTCACTCACTCACACACACACACACACACACACACACACGTGCAGGCTGATCATGTGATGTGTCTG
>JAVSBS010013736.1:0-16716 GCA_033124195.1 Coracias cyanogaster | reverse complement strand
GCTGCAGGGGGTCCACGTGTGCTGACAGTCCATGCCAGGAGTGACCATCCTGAGCGTGGTCTGGCTTAGAGCCTGCACAGCTGCTTCACAGCCCACCAAAGGATGGGCAGAGGGGCTTGGAGCAACCTGACCTAGAGATGTCCCTACCCGTGTAGGGAGGTTGGACCAGACGGTGTCTAGAGGTCCCTTCCAGCCTAGAACATTCGATGATTCTAGAGCCAAAGGGCTGAGAAAGGGCAAGAACCACAGAGGCACTTCTCCCTCTCTCTCTCTCACATCTTCACTCTCAGGCTTACATTTCCCATTTCTGGACCGACAGAACCATTATGGTGGGACTGTCCTTCCACTTCACGGCTGTGCCATCGCTAACTCAGAAGCTGGTTTAATCCTTGCTGCTGTTATGGTTCACAGAGGAATGGGGCAACCTCCTTGGCTGATGTTCACGCTCGATTTACAGGAGGGCATTCCAAGAACCAATTTTATTGCGTTAGCACTTCAATTCCTCCACAGAACCAGGAGTTAAGAAAAGGGTTAATAAGTTATGTGCTTCATAGTGTGTCCCAGTAAAAGAATTAATCAGAACAGTACTGACAGGTAATTACTGGCACAGTCCTCTCATGCTGAAGCCCACTTAATACACAGCCCATTTTACTCCACAATTCTTTTTTTCTGCTTTGATATTTGTGACTTTATCTTATTCCAGCTGAGCTTAAATACTCACTAGAGTGGAAGTTGTTTTCTCTTGATTGTCTTGGAGCAAAGCTCTCCCACTGTACCCACCTTATTACAGGGAACAGAGACTGTTAGGGGAGGCAAAAAGCAACCCCGGTTAATGACTCAGAGGACCTCCTAAAGCTCACTCATTTCCTTCCACTGTCTCTAAATTATTATTCCCAGCAACCTTTGGAATGTCTGTGCTTTTTCCTGTAATAGCCTTATCCAAGGAGACAGCGGCTGCGAACACGCTGAGCACAGGGCTGGCAGTTCAACATCTCCCATCAGTTTGCATCCCGCTTCCACCCGAGCTAGCTCCGCGTGCGGGAACACGAGTCCCTACAAACCCCTCCCCGGTCTTAAGTTCCCGGCAGCTCGGATTTTTTTGCCACAGGTGGGCACTGAATAAAAGTTCTCTCGAAAAAGAAAGGCATGCATGCGTGGAAATATTTATGCACGCATTAAGCGTGCTTCTACATGAAGCATTTCCATTCGGGAGTAGAATTACAGGCAGTCACTGAGACAAATGACTTTCTTCTGGGAAGAACGGCTCTGGACAGGTGGCACTTTTATCATTCTGCCCATTATTACAGAGCAAAGTAGCAGATCAGAAGCGAGACTGCCAGGGCAATCTAAAAAATGTATAAAGTTCCATTTTAAGATTAAGACACCTTTCCAGAGCCAAGAAACATCCTGTAAAAGCAGGCACGGCCACAACTGCTGTCACCGACAGCCTGGCGCGCTGGATCCTTGGTTAGGATGCTCACAGCTCCAAAAGCTGCAGTTGAGAGCTCCACGGTCAACAGGGTCAGACCACGTAGCTTCAGGAAATTAAAAAGAACTTGCTGCGTTACTTTTTCGCAGGAAGTATTTTTCTGCTTTAAGAAACCTCATGACAAAGTTGTACATAAGAAAGCCGGTGTTTGCAAACAGAGCTTCTCTCTGCTTCTGTGAACAGGCTGCCAGCTGGAGGAAGGCTGGGATACGGGACTCCATCAGGTATTTACAGAGGAGCAATAGGACCTTTGTGCAGGCAGGACTAGTCACTATTTGCCAGTTGTAATCTGTTATGTATTAGAATTTCAGCCAACCAAGCATACGGTGGAAACGCAGAAGTCGGTGAGTTAGGTGAGCAATCCCACGCTCCAAACAGCCCGAGTAAACAGCACGGGCTGCGAGTTCTCAACAAACTCCTCTGCAAAGGTGTGAGAAGTAAGTGCTAAGTCTATATTCGTGGGTCACCAGCAGGAACGTACTGCAGCATATAGCACTTATTTCATAACCCGAGCTCCTGCCGTCCGCATTATTCGGAACCTTGCAAGCGAGCGCTTGAATATTTTGCTTAAAGACAAACCAAGAAGTAGAGTTCCAGAGTCCTGGGCAACAGGCCCTCAGCATTAACCACTAACATTTATTCTACGGCTGGCCCGAGATTTGACTTAACGAGTTATCACGTTGAATTCAGCATCTCTCAAGCTTTGGGAGTTGCCAGGTGAATTATTACTTCCTTTACTGAATTAATTAATCCCTGCTCATACTTCTGTAACTTCAAATTGGTCAAGAACATTTCCTTCACCTTCCTCATTGTTCTGTGCCCTCCAATCCCCTTCCTGCCCAGTTACTACTCCGCTACACAGGAAAAGATAATACATCTATGTTATTGTACAGATACAACCATGTGCACGTACACACCCACCGAGCGTTTTCTGCCAAACATATCGAACCCCAGGGCTTCCACCTACACCATTTATACTTTCATTTTTGACTCAGAGAAAGATCCCACTGTCCACCATGCTCTTCAAATGTATTATTTCATCGGAGCTATTAAAAATCATTAATAATTTCTGTTATTAAATGAGGAGCAGAAGACATTGTAGGGACTGGCTGTCCTGTCTGGATGCTGTGAATCAGGAGAAGTCCATAGAACTGCACTGGTGTACGACTGGCCTAGACTGAATCCAGGCATTTTTATTTAAATGGCCTCTCCCTTAAGTCCTCCCCAAACTATCTTGTGTCTTATTTTTGTGTCCAGCTCCCCAGCAGCCCCCATTTCCTCTGCACGGAGCAGATGTTAGAGAGCTTGGGGTTAGTGAGGGGTGAGTGATGTAGAGCTGGATTTTGCATACGCTCCGCACACACGTGAACAAAAAATCCAAATCCTTTGGTGTAATTCCTGACCTCCAACTCTTCACAGACGCACACAAACTGATTTATCTTAATGTCAATGGGTATGACAGGAAGTACACTAAATTGATGACTGCGACCCTCAGTGTACTACAGAAAAAATGGATTCCAGGAGCCCACGCACTGTGTTTACAGCCAATTAGAATCCCACCAGCCCATCTCCCGGTTCCTACCAGAGTACGAGCAGAGCATGACCAGTCGTAACTGAGCATCCATGATTTCCTACACAGTCATCCCCCAGGACAGTGCCAGACAATGTGGACACCAGACTACCATGCAAGCTTTGTGATCAGTGCCGAGAACTGACTGAATTTATCTCAACCTCTTCCCATTACCACTTACTTTCTGGCTGGATTTATAGAGTATTTTTGTCTTGCTTCCTATTTTTCAGTGGTGAGTATTCTACCAAGCCTGCACTGCCAACAGCATCTTTCCCAGGGAGCGGACAGGAACAAATCTCTTAAGCCAGCAGGAGTGGTTCCAGTCTGCAGAAGAACTTAATAAAATGTCAGTGCCAAACCCTGCTAGATACCTTCCCCAGGATGGTGCTTTCAAGTCGCACCATTTCCACCACTCCAGCTACACGAGCGTTCTCTCGAACCACCGACTACTAACAGGTATTAAGATGCGGGGTGACATTTATATATCTTTTTTCATGTTGTTCAAGGAGAGAAGTTGGCTGAAGAGACAAAGGGCAAATAGATCTGAGCTTAACTTCTTTGAATTTCCTTGTATTTATTACCTTGCCATTCAACGTGGGAACGGTCAGCAGATAATTTATAGTATTGTGCTCATAGAAATTAAGTTTGCACTAACGCAATAAAAAGCTCAAAGCACCAGCAGTTCTAATAAAATGAGAATTAACAAAAGAGCAGAATAAAGAGGGGAGCGAGAAGAAGAAATAGTCATTAAATCAGTAAAACCAAGGTCCGGCTGAGATGTGCTCAAGTCAATAACGCCATAAAATTTTATACTGGCTGTAGGGTGGGGAGAATGTTACCACTTGGGCACGTGTGAAGATAGAACCGATCAGATGTAATCTATTCACCGATAACAGAGGGATCATTCTGCGATCTAGAACTGCGAGGGGAGAGCTGCCAGGGCAGGAGCTGAGAGCTGGCAGAAGAGCTCTGCGAGCAGACGATGCTCCAGCAGCCCTGGCCCGGGGGCAGCCGGCGCGGAGGCTCCGTCTGCAGCGGGAGAAGCTGCTTCTGAAGGATCCTCTCGCTGTGCAAGGAACGCTGCCACAGCACCAGTGCAGTGCCTAAAGGGGCTGGTTCGGGCTGACGTCTTGGCTTTCGCCAACGCCTTTCACAGTGACTGGAAAGAACTGGAAGTGGGAAGAATAGAAAAAGAATTCTCTGTAATGTGTTTACACAAGGCTGCAGAAGCTGTGACAACTCGCACACCAATTGCAGAAGCGCTAGGCACAGTGAAAAAGATTAAGTCAGAGAGTAGGATATGCAGCCAGTTCTATTGCACTTGTTTAGAGAGAGAACAGATGCATATTAGCCATGAAAAGGTAAATATCAACACAGAAAAATGCCTTAAAAACCCAGGAGCTCAATCAACTGAAAATGAGAAAAATCCCCGGAACCAGCACACCCGCCCAGCTCTCTGGTACCACTCTCCTTTCAACACCCGAGTATTTGTGCCAGGGCACCTGCTGCCCCTGCCCAGAGAATAGTCTACCTGGACTTCCCCAGGGATTTGGAAGATTTGAAAAGCCAGATATTAAGCAATTACATAAGGAAAGCAAGAATTTAGAACAGATTTTACCATTCCGGGTGCCAAAGAAGTTAAAAACTATCACAGAAGGAAAGGTCTATCGAACCTCACTGATGCAGGGAACCACAGAACGACAAAAGACTGTAGAAAAGAAACAGAACCATGGCACAACAGGGATGTTTCTGAGGGAAAATCCAGTGCTAGCCGTCTGCCTGCCAGCATGTGCAGTCCCTGGGGCAGAGCCGGCGGAACAGAGCCAAGCCCTCGCCTCCACGCAGCACCTGACCTCCCAAGAGGTGAAGCGGAGCCTTGTCCTGGAGCTCCTGCACAGAGAAAGTCAGTTCTGCCTTAAATGGGTGCAGATCAATGGGGACTTTCTCATCAGAGCTCTCCATGCGTAGTGCTGCGAAGCCTTGGCAGGAAAACAAGGTGGTCTTGCAACCTTTGGATAGAGTTGAGGGCACTGGCGGTTCCTGGACTCCGACTCGCTCAGGAGCCCTTCTGCTGAGCTCCACACGCTTCATCACGTCCAAGCCCAGCATCAGGGGTCCTGGCTCTTAGAGGAGTGCTTGGCTAGACTGCGCCCTTCCCCACTGGGAATGCTCATGTACAACCACCTTGACCTAAAGCTTTCTACTGGTTTAAAACTCCTCGCTTTTGTGTTTATGGCTGACTCAATTACGGTGATTTTCTGGTAGGCTTCAGGTAATCTTCACATGACAATTAACTTGCCCCCCACACACCTTTACTAGACCAGCCCTGAGATTTCATCTTCTGTTCCTAAATCCAACCCCAGCATCTTGTCTGGGTGCAAAACCTAGCACGTGAAAATGGAAGCTCATAACTTCTATCACTAAACAGCCACGAATTAGGTAGTTCTGTATTAAAAATAGTAACTAAACGTACAATGTTGGATAGGATTTTGGACTCCTGCCTCATCTGTTCTGGCAAATTAGCATCCAGTCTTCTCATCCTAATCCTGCAGCGTTCCCTGGGTTGTCAGATCACTGGATTATGGAGTATTATGATTTAGGATGACAGTGTTTCACCTGGACTGCAGCGACTCTCGCAATCACTGACAGGAGCTTATTTGTTGATGAACTGGAATGACTTCTTAGAAAATAAATCAAATTTATTATCATATCCCTTTCTCCGAGCTATCTGTTCCTCCTATTTGTTGGGTAATTTATAATTTTGAGCTGAATGACAGCTTGGTTTAATTGTAGGCTGCAAAGACAACCGTCTGCAGGTTCAAACGAAGCCCGTGGCTCCTTCGCCTCTCAGCTCCAGATTCCCACATGTCCAAACAAATCAAACGAGAAAAATCTTCCAAACGAGCTTAGAGTAAGTTAAAGCTACTTGACTTTCTGTACCTGCGTTTCAGAATTTGGTTTTAAAAGCACTTATGAAAATTTAAGCCCTTAAATCCCGTGGTTTTTTGCCATATCTACACAACTGACACAATTGAGGTGCTTTAGTTTGACTTGTTGAGCCAAAAGGGCACCAGGTTTCTACAAAAGCAGCTACCGCATTGTTCCAGTCTTGGCAAGGATGTCTCTGCATTTCTAGACCAGAACTAATGTTGACAGTAACAGCCGTCACATCCTTAAGTATCTACAGGGAAGTTAAACCATCTTTCATTTCAACACCATTTCGGTCACCGAGGTGTTAAAACTGGTAATTGTTTTAACCAAATATTATTGCTACTGTTTTCCTGCAAACGGCGCACACAAGAAAACGAAGAAGGAGAAAAAGAGCCTCCTGTGTTTTATTTTTATGTACCCCAGAAAATTATGGCACAGCTAATAAAATGAGGGTGTCCTACACAAGCTCCAATATTGTCTAAATCATGAATAATACATCAGGCAAAAATGAGAAACTGCAATAGAACCAAACCTATATGGAAATAAATAAAACATAACAGCAGAACTGCAATCATGTTAGCTCTGTTGATAAAAATGTGTTTGTGTTTGCAAGAGGAGGGAGGAAACTTCCCCTGTAAACGATTGTAAAAGCATTAATAATAATAACAAGACTTCACACGGCAAGGGAAGAAAAGGGATAATTAACAAGCGCGCATCCAGCTCACCAAAGCCGTTTGGTGGAGGCAGCAGAGAGATGGCAAATGGAACGAGAACTTTAAAAAGGTGTCACGAGTGAGTGGTGAGGATGGACGGGAGCAGCTACCCTGCGGCGCGGAGCAAACGTGAACCGCATGCTGACACCTTGCAGCGTGTGTCTGACTGTGCCTGTCAACTAGTTCTGTCCGAGCAACGCAGAGGGGACCCAGACGGACATCGGGCACGATCTCTGTTCTTGATCTCAGGTAAGCAAGGGGTTAAATCCCAGCTTTACTTTCCTCAGAGAAAGTCTCTTCCAAGACCCTGTTGGAGGGTTGCTGCAGGAGCGAAGGTGCCTATCCAGGGCAAAACTGGAGGGAAGGAGGAGAAATTAAAAAGAAAGACGATAATCCTGTGTTTACGACACTTTTGGCATCTTCCGCAGACCTCCAGGGAGATCTCTGGAAAATGGTCTCGACTCCTTCTTCTACATACTCCTCCGTATCTCCTTCCACCCACATCCTTCTCTTGGTTTTCCTACCACGACGGAAGAGAATCCCACCCAAAAAGGCAGCGTGGTGGGTTTTGCTGACGGACACCCAGGCTAAGAACAGCGGAGCTGAAGAGCGAAGGCATCGGCGTGCACGCTGAACGGGACTCCAAAGAAGACACTCAAGGACAAAGACTCCACTTGAACAATTCCCTGTAATGATCCCTATGTTTCAAAGTAAATCTCTTACCCCTAAGATTACTATTAACATTTTATGCAAATTGGAAGCATCTTTCTTTTTTTTTTTTAAGATTTAAAATAATCTATGCACATCTTTATATTACTTCTCAGAGCCATTAGCCAAGATGAGTTCATATTTTTATTCCCTTTGCATACTGAATGTATTTTATTTCTTTGGGGTGGCAGCTTTTATTATTAAAGTCAGCAAAACTTGATGAATCCTATTACCTGCTTTCTCTGTTTTCTCTGTTCCAACCACATGATTTATGAGACAAAATCAAAGTTGGGATTGCTAACAGTGACTTGTTTTTCTCTCATCTTCTTTGCGTTTTCTTCGGAATGGGAACAAAATTTAAAGTAACCCATCGAAATAACTCTGATTATTAAAACAACAACAAGTAACTTAACCTACTCACCAAAACACGCTTCTACATTCTGTAAAGTTTTAGCTCAGAGGGAAGGTTTAGCTTCTTACAGAGCTAAGGGGTGACTTGATAACACTCTTCAAGTACCAACATGGAGCACAGAAATACTACAGCAGTTGCAAAAGACACAAGGAGAAGAAGTTGGATGGTGAAGTTACATAAATTCAGAGGAAAAATACACCTCCCCCTCTCCCTTTTGAAAAGATGCAGATATTTAACCTCGGGCACATTATGCCAACGCTACTTGGACATTTTGAGCGCAGCTACTACATATAAAACACAAACGTATTCAGGGAAGTTCTGCAGATTTTTAGTTAGAAGGTACTTCTGGCTTTAAAAATTCACAGATCTCTTTTATTCCGACATTAAATCTGAACGCCCAGCCTCCCAACCCATCCCTAGGGTACGACACACCAGACAGCACCCCAGTAACGACGATTACAAAGAACGGACAGGTTTCACGTGCCTGTGCCTGCTGCAATGGTCAATTAAAAAAAAAATAATTAAAACCTGATTTTTCAGGTCACTCATTTACAAAGAGCTCCAGCCTTTGCTGGCTGCACAGAAACCCGAATCGTTTTAATCGAGCTCCAAGAAAAAGCTAGCAAGGTGTGACTGGCGGGTCAGCGCCACAGCACTGTCAGCTGCATCCCAGCAGTCAGACGTGTTTCTGCTGTGGCTGCCTTTCAGCGGAGGCTTCTGGAAGTCTTACAGAGTCATCTATAAATATTCAGAAGAAGCTGAATGCAGCAGCAGGCAAGAGCCCTTAATTTAATTTTGAAGGCTGCAACAGAGCCAGCTTTCCAGATATGATGGAAGGGGAAGGCTCGCCTGCCAAGGAGCAGCATCGCTTCTGGGTTCCAAATCCCAGGTTAAGGCAGTTCAGGGAGGATCAGTGAAGCTGAATCCTCTCTCCAACAGCAGTAAGAGAGGAGCACAGGCCTTGCACAGCTCCTCTGCTGGGACCTCCCCAATCTCCTTCAAGATAATGGGCACTCAAGAGGTTTGGCACTTGGAGATTTAAGCAGTCGCTTTTGATATTCTAGCAGCACATGGGAGCCTGAGTTTGTTGAGGTTTCTATTCTGGGTATGAGCTGTAGGAACACATCAGAATTGTTCCTTACCCCCGAAGCTGCAAATGCAAATAGACAATAGATAAAAAGCAAAGACAAAGGCACAGAGAAGTGAGGTCGCTTGCCTGTGGCCAAAAGTAGATTTGGAGGCATTGGTAAGAAGCGAACTCCTGCTCTTCTCACCGACTCCAGCTGCTGCCGGTACACAAGTGCTCTGGAGACCACATCGAGGCTAACAGAAGCTCGATGGGAAATGCAGACAAGAAAAATACACCAGCAACCATTAAAAAGGGGAATTATTAATAGGAATCACAACGAAAAAAACCCAGCCACCTCACAAGCAAAATTAAGGGTCTTTAAGGCTGAGGATGAGATGATCTGCTAAGGCAATAAACCCCAGAACACTCATATTGACTTTCTTCTCTACACGGGAGTTAAAGGATGAACCCTCCAACTATCCAGAATTCACTACCCAGGGCAGAACCGGATGGAAAACAGAGGAACTGCCGATAGTATGGAGGGGCCGTGAAACAGACCCAGCACTGAGCAAAGCTTTTAAAGAGGATCGGGGCAGAGAAAAATATTGAGCTGCCTAAGAACAGTGAACCTTGGCAATAGCCTCATAGATCTTCTTCAGCTAATATTTATGGGCTGTCGCTCTCCGTGGGGAGATCCATGGCAGAGTACGGGCTCCGGATTCCGAGCAGTGCTTCTGGGCCGTCATATACATAAAGCTGAAGTGCAGGTTAAGATGATGAATGGCAGAACACGCTGATCGGAGACACAGAGAATGTAAAAAGGATCCAAACCAGAAGCTGGTGGGTGGTTTGCTAGCAAAGGAACGTGTGCTCCGAGTAATAGTTATCTCCAGAACAATTCCTTACAACAAAGACACCACCGATGGAAACCATAAGCTCGTAACGCTCATGCAGCTAGAACAGGAAGAAACACAATTTAAGCGATAAGCTCAAGCCCTTTTGGTCCATTTCTATTTCTGCCCAGAGCCCTGTGGTCAGTCCAAGCTTGTCGAGCCTCTGCAGACCGCTGAGCCCTCTCCGCTGCCGTGAAGATTGCTTTGGCTGCTGCTTTTCCCAGCATGTTCCCCAAAGTCTGCTGTGGCCAGGCAAGAGATGTCCACCCATATCCCCCCAAACCGGGGCTGTCACTTCGACATCTGCCACAAGTCAGAGGAGAATGTACTGACAGCAAAGCAGAGGTTAACGAGACCGGAGAAGCACTTCTCCATGTGGTGCAATTTCTTATGTTCTCTATTTAATGATTCAGATGCCGTGGCGTGATTTAGTATGAGTTGTGACTTCTCACATTTAATGAAGTGAAACCCTCTTGGCCCACTGTGAGATGTACGCAAGGATGAGAACCCAGCGATTTACAGCATTGTGACCTTATTACAATGTACTTTTTGCTTGACTGCTCTTCAGGCCTAACAGGAGCTGTTATCAAGGGCTCCACGGAAAATTCGTTATTATTTATAATGGGATGTAGAAGAGCTTTATTTGTAAAAAAAAAAAAAATCTTAAAAACATATTTCTCAATATTTTTATGCTATCTTAAAAGAGTAAAGAGAAACAAGACATGCTTTAATTCTCTGTAATTTTGTGCTATCTTAAAAGAGTAAAGAGAAACAAGACATGCTTTAATTCTCCATAATTTTATGCTGTCTTAAAAGAGTAAAGAAAAAGAAGACATGCTTTAAGACTAAGACCAGTTTCAGGGATGCTGATGAATGCTGCTCTTCACAGGGACAAACAAATAGCACACGCTTTGGTAGACTGCCTGTTAAAGGGAAGCTAATTGTTCAGCCAGCATCAGAACAAACACCCTCCTGGGGACTGTCGACTTGCTCCTCACTTGAAATTTGTCACCTGAAACGCTGCTTCCCACTTACTGACACTGCAATCCATATCTCGGTACCAATCGCACGGACGGGTACCACAGTAATTATAACCCTCGTGGAACCTCATTAGGAAATAGGTTAATTCTTCCAATTCGTGGGCAGTCTGAGCTTACAGCCCTGTTATCGGGTGTTACGCTCTCTGCTTGCGCTGGTTTTTCCCTGGGTGCTACTGAAGAGTATTTAGTCCTTTGAACCATGGGCTGTCCCTGTGTGTCTGCACAGATGCAGATGCTGGGGGGCTCTGAGCGCTGCCGCTCTGGGAGGGAAACCAAAACAGCTGCAGTCAAATGTCTTCAAACCTGAAACATCTCCCAAACTTGACTGCTTCAGCTAAAACTTTCCAGGAAGTTTTTCGCTTTATGGTCACCTTAAGAGGCAGAAAGTCAAAGGAGAAAAGGACAGATGATTTCGCCACGCGCCAGATGGCCTGTGAAGAAGTGTTAGTGTTTTGAGTTCTTCCTCTCAGGATCACTTGGGGTGACGCTTGTCTGAATTGACTCTGAACAGGCTCCGAGTCAGTCAGAACACGAAATTCAGCGTGGAGTCGCTAATCTCCATCAGGATAAAGACCCTGGCTGGGTACACGCATCTTCACGAAATTCTAAACCCAATGATGGGATTGACTTTGAAGTGAATTAGCAACCTCACAACACTAAGTACTAGCTAGACATAACTGAGGATTTCTAAAAAATCCAGCATTCATACAGGAACTAACTGCTTGCCACGAGGCAGAGTGTCAGAGTGCGCCCATGTAGCCGAGGATACAGAGTTTTACTTCTAAATTCCTATTACCTGGATCTCAGCCTTGCAGTTGGAATGAAAAAAAAAAAAAATTACATCAATTTGACATAGAACAGTTTAAGAAAACTCAGAGTGTAGTCTCTCTGAAAAGAAAAATCGATCTCAGTAATGAATTGGACAATACAGGAAAAATCTGCACTAAGCTTTTTATAATGCTTAAACAGAACCAGTTCAGGGGAGTCCTTTGCTGGGTTCATCATCTTTGTGGACTGAAGCAAGGAATAAGTACAAAAGTCAGGCAAGAATCATGGCTGGGATCACAATGAAATATCCTGTGAATCCTGAACCGATTAGCAGGGAGAACTGACCAATTTTTAACTGATTCTTCCCCATTTTATCACAGAGGGTGACATCTTTGGACCAGCCTTACACCATTTCAGAAGCAAGAGACACCAGCAGCTGCACTCGCTCTTAGAGGTGAGAAGATGGTATCAGAGTTTCGGGATGTTTCGGAGCTTCCCCGTCATCACTACACAGACAATAATGCTTCTCCTACACTGTAAAATGCTTTAAAAGTTTCACGGGAGCGTATGAAATATTGCTACACGTTGTATTCTTTTTTTTCAGAATAGACTGCAGTGAAGCAGCAAACGGCTCTTTTAACAAGTGCTGTTTATTCATATTTAGTCCCAGATTTCAGCATCTGCATCACAAAAGGGTCTGCATCTGCTATTTCGTTTTCCTCTTCAGAGCCTACCATGCCAAAACAACAAAAAGATCGCAATTTGAAAAAACTTACTCTTTGAACTTTTCTAATATTTGCAACAACCATTTAACAAACGTTTTCGTGTTTGCGTCTCTTGGGGTTTTTTATAGCAGGTCACTCAGAGCTTTCATTTGATTGCTCCAGGAAAGGAAAGTGTTGCTACTCAATCTCTCTGCAATGTTCCCCATGGTGCAGCCACTCAGAGAGCTATCAAAGCTCCAGTGGAGGCCTGATAAAATCAATCTGTTAAAATCACCTATACAATTTATTCTTCTTTTTTTTTTTTTTAAATAAGAATGCCTGCTTATTATCCAGCAGCCTAAACAACAACAAAAAAAAGAAATTCCCACCTGTACTGTGTTACCATTTCGATAACACAAGGCATATTGCTGTATAGAATGTTTGCTTTTAAAGATTGGAAATTCATCTGTTATACTTGAGGTGTTCAAGCTGTGGAGCATATTGCAAAGGCAGCTCACAAATAGCTGCTGCAACTTTTATTTTTTCACCCTCTTCTTAGCAAAGCTTTCTCAGACAAAAGCTACGCAGGGATCGTGTAAATCCAGCTCCTGGCTATGGCAGCAGCTCGTGGCTGCTAACTGGAACAGGAGAAAACAGATAAATATGAGAAAAGAGAAATAAAAAGAGGTCTTCTATTAACACGTTGGTCAGCCCTGCTTTAATAAACCCAACTATGTACCTAGAAAGACCTACAGCCCTTCTCTCATTCTGCTTCATTAAACGTGCGAGTGATGCTGGTGCTTCACTCCCTGGTCGCCAAGAAGCGACACCAACCTCCAAACGGCACCGCTCAAGTCGCTTCCAGCATGTGGTCTGTGCTCTCTTTGCAGAAGTCGGGGCTTAGGAACACGAGCCTGTTTTGGTCGGCTTATATTCACTGTACGCTGCAGAATGTTTTAATACTCTGCCAATCACCGCGACTTGCTAAAGACCTTGACAGCAGAAACGGTATGAAAGAAAACCCCAAACTGAAGTCACTACAATTAAAATAAAAACCAAATTCAACGCTCTGAGAATAAGTGACAAATGGAACAGGTTATAGTAAATATATACGGTGTTATATATATATATTTACTATATTATAGTAAATATATATAGTAAATCCTGTGATTCTGGGATTTTTAGGTCAACATCATGTATCTTCCTAAAACACCCATTTAAATTCTACCAGAAGCTGCCGAATATGAGACCAGGGATCTGAGATGCTACTTTCTGGTTTGGGTCTCATGTTAAGTCAGGATAAATGACAGCATAACCCTGTGGGCTTATGATCTTTGAATTTATTCAGAAGAATAAATCTGCAGGACTGTCTAGACAAAAGATGACTAGTGTTTGCTTTATCTCTAATACCTGTGATTACAGAGTTCCCTCATACAACATCATGTTTTACTGGGGGGGGGGGCTGAGGGAAGTCAAAAGTGATCTTTTATTCTAAAATGAAAGCAAGAATATTTTGTAACAGATTTAAAATATCTGAAACTGACGTGGCCTTCAAAATGCCAGAGAGCAGAGAACTAGACCCGCTTCCAGTTCAAAAGCGACAATGTTCCAGTACACGCCAAAGTATCTAAAACCACTGAATTTCAGCCTGGAATCCAGAGTCAAAGTGTAACATGCCAAATTTTCTGGAACGACCCAAGGAGCAACCAGTGAGCAGGGCATTTAACCTTTAATTATACAGGAAGAAAAGAAAAAGTCAGACAATATATTGGAAAAGATGCTTCTATACCTGGCTCGTGAAGCACCTCACCTCATTTCTGCATCCCAAAAAAGTATTCTTGTCTATGTGGTATTAAAAGAGGGATGAAATCTAACAGCTCAGATCCTGATGTTATATGACTGGGGCAAAATATCCCTTGTGTGAAGCAAGCAGTGAACTTGCATGGAACTAGAGTTGCTTCCAGCAGCCCTGGATGCAAGGTGACGGGAAGGCCTCAGAAGCCTGACCTTGTGTGAATCCAACACTGCCACAAAGCTCCCCACTGAAATGCCAGTTTAAGAATAATCTTTTTCCCCTAATAGTCAGGCTTAAATTGGCTTAATTGTATGAGAGATAGCCTTAGCAATTTCCTTTTGTGATTTATAGGATTAAAACCTGTTTTCCTGCTGGCAGGCAACGCTGTTTACCAGCCTCTCATCTCCTGTTCCCATTTCATTTAGGCAGAGTGATCTGCCATTATTAAAATTGGATTGTTTCTTTATCCCCATTAAACAAAAGGTGATTTGATACCAAGTGTTAAAATATTATTGCTTTATGTTTCTCTCTGTCCATCAAAACTCCAGCCTGCACTTTGGGGCACAGCGGGAGCTAATCATATGTTAAGATTCAGTAGCAGTGTAAACAAAAAAGACATCCAGCTTTCCACGGGGTTGTTTTTTAAACGTGAAGTATTTGTCTTTCTAGTATCTACTGCTCTTTCTTAACAGCACAGGAGAGCAGAGAGGAGACCGAATGTCCCATCCCGAGGCTCCTACCTGCAAGGAAAGCGTGATAACTAAACAACTGCTGATCCTTTCTGTCCCAGAAGGAACAGGTCGGACAGCGCTGGGGACATGACAGAGCCTTGTTTGTGTGATATTAAAAGGAGACAAGTCATAATCAAAAGACATACATGCAAGGCATGGCGAGACACGAGGAAGCGAATGCTGGAGGTGCCTCGTGGCCAGTGCAGAGAGAAGGGGCATGGCAGCCCAGGAGGAAGGGAAATCAATCTGCTGGTGTGACATGATATTCCTTTGATCAAACTAATCTTTTCATACTTCTCTTCCCTTTTGTTGTTGCCGTGAACATCTTTTGCCTTTGGGGAGGGGGAAATGAAGAGACAAACAGATAATATACTGGCATTTGAAATGAACCAACAAAGCACGAACTTGCTTAGGTGGAAATGGAAATAAGCAAGTAGGAGTTTAACTCTGTATTGATTTGCCGCTCAGATCTGAGTCCTGCGCTCATGAAGCCATTTCGTGGAGACCCCGGAAGAAAAACAGAAGCTGTTTAAGGAGCGAGGGAAGCAGCACATAGTAGACTGTGGATTAATTCTCACTTCTTCCCTCTCACCACCTGAATAACTTCCAAGGAAGCCAGTTCAGAGTCAGAATCTGCTGGTGAACACTGACAACGGCTTCATTTTTTTTTTCAAGAAAGATCCATGGGTCAGATTTAAGTGAGGCAAATCACATTTCTACAAGTCCTGGAGAGATAAGCCAACGTGCTTCCCGTTTAGAAGAGCTGCCACCTGATTTAGCAAAGCCATTAGAAGACATGGAATACAACTTCCCCAGTTCCTAAATCCCATCTTCAAAGATGATTTAATTAGAAGCTTCAACCAAACTGCACCCATGCTTAATTTATATTGCGTGCTTAAATCCTACTGAACATATTTGTAAATAAGGAACAATTAGTAAGATTTGTGTGAATGTAACACAAGTTGCAACAAAGGGAAAGCTTCACACTAAACATGAAAGACTGAAAGATCTGGAAGATGAGTTCATTAAGTTCATGGAATACTCTCTCATGGGAAGCTGCTGAGGTTGCTTCACAACATGCACTCAAGAGAAAATTCCATTTAAAGCTGAACTGCAAAGGTTCACTGTAAATGACAACTCACTCATAAGATCCCAGGCAGGGAAAAGAGGCTACAGTTGCCCCTTAACTACGTCACTAGGGCTTGATTTTATTGCCTACAAATTCTGAAGAGTCAAGTTCTCTTGTTTCCACCACTGAAACGACAGTGGACGTTAACATGAGAGATCTCACTTGCTTTTAGCCTCTTGGAAGCTCCAGACCCCAAATAAAACATGTTAAGAATGGTTTTACCATTTCTCATCCTTGACTTGCTCAGCTAAACCATGACACACTTCAACACAGGTGCTACTTCTTCCTTTTTGTGGAATACTTGAGGTGTTGCATGCTCCACGAGCTATGGCCTGGGAGCTGGGGCCACGCTGACCTTTTCAGTATTCTGTATTGTGACTTGCCGTAGCCATTTTACTCATTTCACTGTTTTACAGCTCCAGTGAGAGGCAGAGCAGTGTAGAACGGCCATCCCAATCAAAATATGAAATGATGAAAGGTCAGAATAGTAAACCACCCCAGAATATTTCAGGGAATACATTTGGGCATTAAAATTTAGATGCCTTCTCTGTGCCAATGCCTGTAATGAGAAAAGAAAATGGTAGCCTGTGGATTCAACCCTTGTAGGAGCCAGGCTTTCTTTTTTTTTTTTTTTTTACACAGACAGATACGCACATATGTGGATCAATAGATGAGGGCTGGGGGTCCAGAAGAAAGGGGCAACCTCTTGTCACTTGTGCCCTGTGATAGGACAAGGGGCAATGGATGCAAGCGAGAGCACAGGA
>JAVSBS010013735.1:51594-65306 GCA_033124195.1 Coracias cyanogaster | reverse complement strand
AAAATAGTCCATATGTATGAATTACTAGAATTACCACTTTTTGATTAATGCTGAGTATCATAAAGATTGTGGTGTTAGGACTGCAGAGGAACATACACCTGGAATTTAGGATACTAAATCCTGTATCCTGATTGGATACAGGATGGAAATACAAGGTGATATTACAAGAAACTAGAAAGAGGAATATAAGGGACTACAATAGACAGATGATGTATTGACTGATTATATATGATAGATAATAATTGTGTGCCTGGTAAGGAGGGAGCTGTGAAGTGAAAGATGAAGAGTAATGTTGTGTAAGAATATGTTTTTTTGAAAGACATACAACTGAATCTCTCAAAGAAGAAAAATGGGAGCTCTGTTGTATAACATGAAAAACATTGAACTAGAAAAAAGTGCAAAGTTTTATCTTGCATCCAAAGGGGGATTGCTTTTTAGAACTCATGAAAGAAAATGAGTATATACAATGCCAGTAATGAGAGAAAGGAGATTAAAACATTTGTTCAGCTGGGTGGGGCTGAACTCATTCCCTGAGGAAATTTCTAACCTACTCTTGGGTACAGAGCTTGAGGTCTGGAGAACATTTCAGCGGAAGTATTGTCATACCCTGGAAAAGAAATGAGCTATTTACATGAGTATCCTGTGTAGGGATCTCCATCGTGATCAGTACAAATGGAATCTTGCCAGGCTTAGGCAAATGGCTGAAAAATAATTTTTAAAAATGGGCTTTATATTCAATTGTTTTTCAGGCAAATGGGAATCTATATATCTTTATGGAAAAGCTCTTCTTCTGTGTAGGCTAAACCACTACGTTTACTTTGAATCTCTCAGTTTATAAATACAGAGGAGTTTGTTTTGTCTGCCTTTTACTGATTCATTTTCTAGCTGATGTCTAGCTGAGGAAGCACAAGTAGGTAAAACTGGAAAAGGAAATTGAAGATTATTATTTACAAGTGGTTGTTAGAAGGCAAAGCTGTACTAATGGTTTTATCAATTAGATGGCTTTTATTCCTAGAAGCTGGCTTCTTCCCAAACATTGAAGAAAGATTATGCCTGAGCAGTGGATCTCAGCAATCTAAAGTCATATTGACAGCTAATGGTTAAGGCATATAACACTAGGAAGCTGACTGGAAGATTATTAAATTATAAAAATGTGAGATAAATATTTTCCTTTATACATATAAGCATATATTCCAGAGTAGTTTTGTTATGAATTGCTTATTTTCTTCTATTTCACTTTGTTTAGATTTTTGGCTATTGCACAGGAGAAAGTGATGCCATGTCTTCCCAGCTGAAAGAAGAAAACATGATTTTCCTTGTATCTGAAAACCAGCAGATTACTCATGCAGGTGATATACTTCATCTTGTACCCAAAACTAATTTTCTTTTCATGCCTTGTGTTGAACACTTTATTGAAAGTACAGTGATAAGATTGCATGGCTGTCTTTCCTTATTATTCATGCTGCTTCTCTTCTTATGTGTTCCAGAATATACGGCTTTTTACTAAACTCACCACATCAGAACACTCCACTGCTACCTTGTCTATTTTCCCATTTTCCTAAATTATTTTGAAATTATTAATTAGCCTGTCTCAGATTATTTGTTTATGCAGTTACTCTTTGCCTTTCTGTATTTTTAAAATAATGCAGAAAGAACTAGCACATCCATAATGCATTTAATGATATTTAAAAATGCAACATGATTATGCAAATCAAGTACAGGTTAATCTATGATATAATGCATTACTACCTTGGAGTTGTTACCAATATGTTTTTGATATTATGATTCTATTTCTGTGATTTTCCATGTCTGTAAGATGAAGAGTAATATTTTGACATTGACAGTTGTCAAGAGACAAGATGTGATTAAGGGTATAGTGAAGATGCCCCATCCAGACTTCACAGTAACATCCTCTCAAAAAGGAGTGTTAACTGTTTTTAACAAACCGGTAATTCTGATTCAAACAAACTTTTTAGTTATTCCATTAAGCAGTATATATGGGAATGAGTGAACTGTGATCTAGCATGCAAACTTACCCATAAAAAAGCTAGATATCTTTTTTTAATTAAAGTTAACTTTTTCTGTACTTTCTAAGTACAATAGAACATACACATTGTTATTTTCTATTATAAACCTACTGAACAGTCCACAGAGGTTGATAGAAAGAAGAGATGGCTAATAAAAGACATTCTTAACAGAAGTTTAATAAAAAATAAGCTGCATATCTTTTTAGAAAGTTTCCCTTAATACAAAATATGCTACTGGAACTAACTTCTATATATAAAGTGGAAAACAAAGAACTAACTATTTCCTACAGCTACTGAGAATATCTAGAGTGGACAGAATAATTTATCAGTCATTTGCAAAGAGGAGTTATTCAATGCAGCAACATGGAGAAGCTTGAAAGTCTTGAATTTTCTGACAGTCTGCATGACACTGCTTCACTGCAGGCTGTAAGGAAATCTGTACCATTTAAAGTAGAAGTTCAGGCTCAAGGTGTTGATAAAGTACAATTTGTACATGAGTCTTAAAGATTATTATATTATTATTTAGAGGTATACACTTCTAGATGCAATGAGGTACATCACACATCTATGCTCATTGGCGCTTTATGTTTGTACAATTTTAATACAACCAGTTTATTAAAAATTGTTTGAGACAATGGAGCAAAGCTTTAAAGCAGCACTAATGCTTTCTAGGGGTTTTAGCTAATTAGTGCATAATGCTTATGACAGCAGCATGTAAAGCAAGAAAGGACTCCTGTGGATGATTAAAAACCAAAGCAGTACTGCAGTTTTGGTAAATACTGAAATAATTTATTTGAAAGCCTAGTTCTCTGTCCTCCAGAGCATTATCCCTCTTATGTACCTACAAAAAATAATTCCACAAAGTATGTTAAATATAGCTCTGTTCCCCACCCCCTTCCTCCCCATGCTGTTTTCAAGTTGAATTGCTGTCTCCTCATAAACTGGACTGATGTCACTCTGACATCAGTGACTGCAGCGTAAATGATTTTACACCCAGCTGCTTAACACAGTGAATTACAGAATTTGAATCCCACTTAGAAAACTGTGTGTTCTGAAAATGACTAAGGCATTACAACAGCAGTCTTTTACTCATTATATGATCTCTGATCTCAGTTGATCTGAGCAAATGACTTTTGCCTTCATTAGAATTGCTCTGATATATCTTGATGCAAGCAAGAGAAAACTCTAGTTCCTTTGCATTGCAGTCATTTGAGTCTGTGGCTAGAATACGACTTGACATCACAAAGGCAAATGTAGAGCTGGCAACTTTTGCATCATTCTTCTTCTTTCAAAAAACAAGGATTTAAAGAGACCTGGACTTAAAATCTCAGCTAGTGCATTGTTTTGTCTAGTTTGGCTTTGCAGCAAATTGGTAAAGGAATATGAAGATGCTTGCCTTGAAGATGCTGCTTGGTGAGACTTGTGCTCTGGGTGAAGGCCCAAAAATATGAGTTTATGACCAATGCTTTGACAAATAGACAGAGAGGCTTATTTTCTCATAATTGTTGCATTTTTTTAGATTGTTAAACATACGGTGTTCTTGGATGCACATATATCCCACAGAAGCCAGTGTGTTCTGTGTATATGAATGAATAATATTTAGTCAGATATAATTAGTGAATCTAACATAATACAGATTTTAACTGTGCCACTTCTGGGGCTTTAACTAGTAAGAAACACACATGTGGAGGAAGTGACAGGGCCATATTCTGTTCATTCACCCTGATGTCCAATGCAACCAAGCTTTAAGCTTTCCAAAGGATCAGCTTAGTATTATTCTCTTTGCTCTTTGGAAAGCAGGTATAACTGTGACAGGCTTCCGTCATTTACTACAGAAATTGCTAGTGACTCTAATTATTGCCTAAAAGAGAGCTTGGAGACTTTTGTTTACCCTGGTTACTATGATAAGAAATCAAATGTTCTTTTACCTATCTGCAGCTATTGGAAATTGAAGTGAAGGCAAAGAAATACTCATTTGTAGACCAGCAGGTTTTCAGCACTAGTGAGGCTGCATTTCGAATACTGCATTCAGTTTTGGGACCCTCACCACAAGAAGGACATTGAGGTGCTGGAGCGTGTTCAAAGAAGGGCAACAAAGCTGGTGAAGAGTCTAGAGCACAAATCTTATGAGGAGCGGGGTTGTTTAGCCTGGAGGAGGCTCAGGGGAAACTTTATCACTCATTACAACTATCTGAAAGGCAGTTGTAGTGAAGTGGGTGTTGGTCTGCTTTCCCAAAGTAACAAGTGATAGGACAAGAGGAAATGGCATCAAGTTGTGTCAGGAGAGTTTTATATTGGATATTAGGGAAAATTTATTCACCAAAAGGGTTGTTAAGCATTGGAATAGGTAGCCCAGGAAAGTGGTTTAAAAGACATGTAGAGATGGCTCTTAGTGACATGTTTTAGTGGGGGACTTGGCAGTGTTAGGTTTATGGTTGGACTTGATAATCTAATCTTGCCAACCTAAATGATTCTATGATTCTATTTGAGGGCGAAGCATTGCTTTATGCAACAAATGTGGACTTCATATTTTCTTCAACACCTGTATGCAGCTCTGCTTTATCAGCCATTTCCTGCTTACCCTGGAACATGAGATGCTTACCCTTCTCAGGTTCTAAAGCACGGATGCTGCCTTGATCAGCACAGAAAACCCGGAAGAAGGCAGCCTTAAGGAAAATTCTCTGTGCATGCTGTAGTTAAAGTTACTGTAGATAAAGCCAAATCTGGTAACAGTGCATGGATATTAAACTCTTGATTAGCAATAGTTTTAAACTTGGCTAAAAGACTGCCCATGATGACACTGGGCATCACAATTCTATGGGAAGAAAGACTTTGATCCTAGCCTCTTGGTTTATGAAATATGGAATTGCTGGGATGGGAATGAGGAATTGCTGATTAATTACTGATGAGGGCCATAGGCAAGAACAGGTAAAAAAGCGGCTGTGGGTGTTTCAGAAGGGAAGAGGTTGAAACTGCTTTTGAAAACTGAATAGTAGTTTTGTTAAAGGACAAAGAAGACAACCCTGTTGCTAGTGGATGATGGTGAAATGTATGCCTGCCACCCTGTGACCTTAAACACTTCAGTGTTTAAGTCACAGTTAAGTTTGCTGAAAGACACTGTACCAATACGGGTATTCCTATTTGCAGCCTAAAGGGCTACCTCTGCCTGATAATTTGCTGGCACTAGTTGACAAGTCATCTGGGCCAGCATTAACTTGTGTTTCTGTATGGCACATCCTACCTCTTGCAGGAGCTGAATCTTTTCTAGCTGTGAAGGACCATTAGAAGCATCATTCCATCAGAACACCTGATCTGTACTGCACCATAAAAAAATGGGTATTTTTTTACTTATTTTGCTCACTCCAACTTCTCCATTTAGAAAAACAAAACAAAACAACAACCCATGAAGCTGTGAGAAAAAGAGAGGTTTTAAGTTCCTCACTATATACAAGGGAGCAGACAGTAGGTATGTTAAAGATCTTAACTGCAAACTCCTTTTGTTGGCTATTACTGGTCTGTTCTGCCTGTGATACAGGAGAGCTGGTTGTATTCAAACTTTTAATTTAATTACTAACTTGTTATTGTGGCCATTTTTTTTTTTCATATGAGGGTCTGGCAACCACCAGTGTTGAAGTATGTTAATTTTTCTCCTGTTAAATCATGAATTACAAAGCCCAGCAGGTACTGAAGTGAATTAACTACAAACTGAGCATTATTCTAATGCTACTTCCAACCTTGAGACTTGTGCACTATTTGTCATAGGATGCCATAGGTCAAACAGGTTCAATTTATTCCTTTCAGTAATAGAAACAATTGAGTAACTTGGGTTCTTTCCTCTGATTTAAAAGAAACCTCAGATAAACGCTGCTTTTTCTACCAAATTGTCCTTTACCCATTACCTTTTCAGATTTTTTGCCTCTAAGATACAACACTTCAATTGTCATTATGAAATTTAAATAAGAAAAATTATAAGTTCATTAGTGAAAAACAGGTCTACATCTTGCTAGGCAGATTGTTTGACAACAGAGTTTATGCTTTAAAAGCCTATTTTAACCCTGGGAATATCACTGCAGATTTTACATCATGAGCTTCCTTCAGATGATCTGCAAACAAGAGAACTGTCATCAGTCTTAACAAAGTGACACGGCCCCTTGCCCAAGAAGTCCATGTAGGTATCTTGTGCCACAGGGCAGTGTGTTTTGTTGATTATCGCTCACATATTGTGGATATTCTGACATGCAATAGAAGGACTCAAGACCACAGGCCCAACAACTCCAACTCAGAAAACAGCATTGGGCCTGGGTTGCATTTAATTTATTGCAAGGACTAATCTGACCTGTGGAATCAATGCAGAGAGGTAGTTTGTGAGAAACATTCTTGGCACCTATTGACTTTTGGAAACTTTGACTAGAAGCAGCTTGAAGCTTCTCCTACAGCTGTGTTACAGGAGTGAACTTTAGTAGTTTGTTCCTCCTTTGCTTGTAAGAAACTTCTCCAGTCCAAATATACAAAGGTAGCATCAGAAAAAAGTCTGGTGTTTGCCCCTGGAGACACCAAGGGGAAGAAGCTGGAGCACCAGCCTCATGCTGCAGTGAGCAGCATGTGGCTGCAAGGTCTTCTTCCTTTCTGAGCACTAAGCACTAATTGTAGAATGATTCCTCAGTAGATGTTGAGGTCTTTTTGTTGTGGCAGTAGTACAACATTTAGCAGCCATGGCAGAATTAGCCACCGCTGAAGGACATCTCTGCCATAAAAAGTGTGAAAGGAGGATATGTTTACCATGATGGTACTTCTCAGTATTATGGTGTAATACCATAATTGTTTGGATTGTGATTGCAAACAAATACAATACCAAAACTGGTAGTTTTAGCACACACTTCTGTTCACCTCTGCACCAGATCTGTGTGGCCTAGCCTGCTCTGCTGTCTCTCTTGTTACATGCAACTCACCCATCTTATCCCAGCTGAGATGTTTCCAATTTTTCAGCCTTTCCTAGGAAGAAGGAAGAAGTAGGTTAGAAATAATTTGGGTTCCTCCTGTTTGAGATGAATGATGGGTTGATGATCATGATGGGTTCATTGGTTGGGATCATTACTGCTGAGCATGGCAGGCTCTACTATAGGATGTAAAGTCTTCCAGGGAAAAATCTTTGGCTTCCCAGGTACATTTAATTGACTGCAGAGCTGATGGTAGGGGAAGAGAAAAGAGAAACCCATTCCCACAACCCTATAAAATCCTTCTGGCTCTACATCTGATAGATTTAATAGTATTTGGTGATATCACATTACTTTTGTTGTTGTTATATTCACATTTTTAGTATCAGAGTTGTGAATTTTTCAGCTAAAAATGACCATCTTCTGCTTTGTGCTCTGCCTTGTCTTAGGGAATAGGCAATCTTATCTCGCATTATTTAAGTGTTTTCACTGAATGGTCCTGTCCTTAGCCAATTTACTTTATTCTCCTACTTTCTCTAACTACTGCACTGAAAATGGAATTAAAATGTCTATTACTGGCCTTTAGGTTCCTGAGTTCTTTGATGGTTATTGAAAGACTTTGATGTTTGCAGAACACAGGATTTTAAGCTATCTTGTTCTTAAAATTGAAAATCTATATCCTTATCCCAGATTTCAATGAAATGAAAATCTGGATTTTTTGAGATAATAAATTCCACTTTCCAGACAGAAATGTGTGATGCTATTAAATTTATTGACCTGAGGATTCTTTGAGAGATACATCTCTCAAATTGGGTAACAGTTTTTGTATTTTAAACAATGCTTATTAAAACTGAAGTTTTGCATTTTAATAGCTTTTATCTAAACACTTAGTACAAATTAAAGGACAATACCTTATGTGATTGTAAATCATCACCCACCATTTACTTAAGGATATAGTGAACTATACTAGTTGAAGACCTCAGCAACAAATTATTATAATGTACAACCATGAATAATACCTTATAATTAGTTTCTGAATAGCTAAAAAGAGAAAGCTGCCTTTGCCTTGCAGGGTTGTCCTGGTTTTGCTGGGACAGAATCATAGGCCTGCCCTAGTCTGCAAGCCATTAGCAGTTTGGAGTCAGCCAGGGCACCTGACCTGAGTTGGTTACGGGTGCATCCCATCCCATAAACGTCACACTCAGTATAAAGAGGGAAGCCTCATAGTTGGGCTCCTCCTGACTCTGCTCCTCTTCCTGCTCCTGGGGACTGCCTTTCCGTTTCTTGTGACTGCTGTACATTTGCTGGGCTGAGTATAACTTTGTTTACTTTATACTGGCATTGGTATTAGTTTGGCTATTTCATTAAATCTGTTTTCATTTCAACCTGTGAGTCTCCTCTCTTTTTCCTGATCCCTTTTCTTGGCTGGGGAAGGGTCATCAGGTGATAGAGCAACTGCTATAGTTTAGCCTGAGGTATAGGCTAAACATAGGCAAGGGCTTACATTTCTTTTTTTTGTATCTACAGAAATAACAGCCCATTCTTTTCTCACTAGAATTATTATTCCGTTTCCATCTGTTTTAACATTGTCATCAATACTAGCATCAGCTAATTGATCAAGCTGTATATTTGTATGCATCTTTGTGCAAATGAAGTAAGGTACTGAATTCAGAGATAAGTTATCAAACTCCCTCCAAACCTTCTATCCATTGATAAACAATTATGTATGTAGAGGGTGGCTAACAAATTGCAGAACTATCCTTGGGTTCCTCTGTCTTCTTCCATTCAGTGTCCTCATTCTTAAGGTGGTTGATAACAGAGACTTATCCAATCAGAGTGACAGAGGTCTTGGCTCTGAGGATACTGAGCCAGAAAGGCTGTGAAATAGTAGTTCTAGAAATAAAATCCAGTGGACAGTAGTGTCGTGATCCGCCCCCTAGATGTCCCGGGTCCGCCCACCAAAGGATGCGGTCCAGCCACTGGGGTCCCAGACCACTCCCCCAAATGGAATCTGAGGCACGGCACCTACCTCCAATGTCCCAATCAGTTACAGGAACCAGGAAACACCCCTCTTAAGGAAAAAAATATATATTTATTTATCCAAAGCAACTATTCTATAAAGCACCCTTATATATATATATGTATGTACATATCCCATATCTTAGTCCTAGGAATTGCAATCCTGTTATCATAGTCAGTAAAGAATGTGTCTTATCAAGCCTAATAATCCCAAAATCCTTTAACAATCCACAAACCCAAAAACCTCTACCCAAGAGCAGGAAAAGGAATACCAAGAGGTCATAAGGTAGACACAAGGGTCTTGTTAGAAAGCAAGAAACCCCCCTGTTGCTATGTGAATATGTGTGTGTGAGTGAAATGGATGGAAGTAAAGTCTCTATTCCCCTTCTTCTTTTCTTCCCCCTTCTCTTGCTGTGTCTTTCAGACAGTCCACAGAAGCTCGTTAGGGAGTAAAAAACTCCAAGGTCAAAGAAGACAGCCATGGCTGTTATCTTCTCCGTAGCGAAAGACTCCAATTGGAGTAAAGCCAGAGCTCAAACGTCTCTCTCCAGACCCCCCTGTACACACCCCTGTACAAGCCTTTTGCTGGCTGTGGAGGGGAGGGAAGGAAAATCAGGATTAGAAAACTCACGCAGTCCACTTCGTAGATATAGTAGTAGAGTCTGTTCAAATTCTGAATCTATCAGATGGTAGAAGAGTTGTCACCCGATCCTGGCTTTTGGCCAACCCCTCAATGGGAGAGGTAAGGAGCCTGCAGTCCTGCTCCTCTGGTTGCCGATGCCGAGAAAGAGGTGTGGTTTCTCTCCCTCTTATAGACTTCTTATCTCATTTTCTAGAAGAATCCAGCCTTTTTGACAATCCCAGGATTCCTGGGGGCAAAGGCCTATGCAAAGGCCCATGGGAGTCACAAAGCATTACTGGGAAAGGAGTTCACTGCCTCAGTGAGGCATGAATCTCCGTTCACCACAAGCAGCCATCAGAACTTTCCCAGCACCATGATGGTGTAAGTAGAACATGAACTATGAGAACGCATCATTTACTGTTTGGTTCCAGGGTTGTTATGGAGAACATGGCACTTCAAGAAAACCTGATTTTTATTTCTCGATGAGATTTTTGGGACTGAATGAAAAGAATAGAAGCATAAATATAATATACTTAAAACTCTGTACAATATTCAACTTAGTACCATAAGACTTTCTGTTTTAAAATATGGCCACTGAAAAAAAACACTAGGGTGCATGGATTAACATGCACATCCAGCTGACAAGTCTCCAAAATAGTAGTCAGCATAGAATCATCACTGAATGATGATGGGAATACTGATAGCGAACAAGTCACTTCTCTTGAAGAATGGAAATGAAATGTCTTTTAAATATAGCCTAGAAAAGTATAAACAGATCCAGTGAATGAGCTAGAGAGGCTGGAATGGAAACTGTGTTGGAGATGAGGGAGTGATGATAGAGCCCTTGAGTGACAGGATGGAACAAGGAAATAATGAAAAGGCTGATCTAGTACAGCTGCCCTGTTTCTGTCAGGCACAGCCGTGCTAAGCGGAGAAATACTTACAACCTTTGCTCTGAAGTGGGAACTAGGGAGCATATTTTCCTTATATTCTCTGGCAGATTGTTCTTCCCTATCAGCCACTTCTTAATATATCAAATTAAGCTATAAGTTGTGCATTGCTCTCTTCAGTTTCTGAGTAGTTTCAAGCGATACTAGGACCCTGTTTTGGTCAAGAACTGTCATCTTGAATCTTAAGGATAGTGCCTCATACCTTCTGTTTACACAGCCTGTTTATTCTACAGGCTGAGGTCCTTGAACAAGAACTGGCCTGGAAGGCAGTGCTACCTAACTTAATTTCTCTGTCTCTGTTAGTCTCTAAACTTCCCAATGGATGTTCTCTGGAGCATGCTACGCAGCAAGCCAAACTCTGTTATTAAAGTGGTCTCTCTGGGCCTTTATGACAACTGATCATTGGTGTAATTTAAATAATTTCACTGGAGTTATTAAAGACAAATTTAGTGCAGTCTGTGTTAAGATGAGCATGATTCAGTTATATACATGAAAACACTTCCATTGTTACCTGTTCTGGGAAACTCCAATTTCTCTGTGCTGGCTTTTTCCCTGACTGGCCACTTCTAATAAACTGGTGCAATAAACACTTTTTTTTCCTACTTTTTCTGTAATATTATCAAATGTGACTGTGCCTATAAATAAGGCAAAAGAAAAGAAGAGGGTAAATCTATTGATTTTACCAGTACTTGCTTTCTGCTGGCATATAGAAAACGCAAGCCATGTGTTGAAACTTTATTTTTTTCAGATACATTTTAGACTGCCAGTAAGTAATTAGAAATATTTATCCTCTATAGAGAGGAAACTCTTGCAGGAGGAATTCTATCTTGGCCAATATTTTCCTTCTGTTGGAGTATTAATTGCTTCTCTACCTATGTCTTTCTGCTTTCACTCAAAGTTCAAAGCAATTTGGATGCTGCAAGGAAAATCTGAATCTGTACACCATATGGTTTTCTTTCTACACATGTCAGATATAAGTTGATGTATGTAGCTTTTGTATAGACCTTGTAAAAAAAACCTTCATATGAACACACGTTTTTATTTACTCTTCAAACCAGAAGTGGTGTTAATGCTCCTTAGGTTGTAATTTCTGTCAATTTTTTCTCTCCTTTTTGGTGAAATAATATTTTAATGATAATCATGTCTCTAAACCAGTGGATGCTACGATACAATGACTAGGATGCTTCGCTGTAAAGAAAAGGTCAAGCTCAATTTTACTTGACTGGCTGTTAAATGCTTACTTAAATGCATTTAAATACTTTTAAATGCAAGCAGTCCTTTCCATCAATGGATTAGAGGATAGAGCTGTTCCTAGCTAGAGTAAAAACAGTACATGTTATTCCAACATCTGTTCCTCTTTCATTGCTAATTTGTTAGGGGAGTACTAGTCCTCAACCCTATGGAAGAAGAATTTTCCCTGAGAACATGCTAAGCATTAAGCTATCTTTACATAGCAATGCATGGGTGCGTGTTCCTTCTTTCATTTGCCTGCAGACTAATTGCTGCAAAGTTCTTGTTTGACGGTCTGGTTTTTTTTTTCCTTGTTCTAACAGTCTGATACAGTGACAAGGAGGAAGCTGAATGCTCATACCCTATTTGGTGGTTCAGCATCATTAACTACAGGGAAAGAATAGTGAGGGAGCAGCTGATATCCAGCATTGCCTCATAAACCTGGAACCAGAGTTGTTCTGTAGAGTGGTGAGAAGCAGAGACTATTAAGGCCCTGCAGGGTATAACTATATGGACTAATTTAGACTCCAATGTAATTCAGAAACTAACTAAATTTTGTAAAGTTCACGTGTTTAGTTGTGGAAAGCTAAATGTTTCTCATTTTTCCTGGATGTAAGAGGTTGAATCTCATTTACCTATGTGTATGAAAATCTAATCTAAATTAATTAACTACAGTGGCTAAATCAGATTTTCACAGGGGCAAAGGGTCCCTGGTATATTTGTCTATCATCAAGAAAGGATCTAGCTTTCTCTCTTCAGTTATTCTGTCCTGTGGAAAGGGCACTGACCTCAGCTGAAAGGAAAACTTAAAAGTCTCAGAGTCAGGTGCCAGCACCCAGTAAATAGCCCATGCTTTTTTACCTGCACGTAGACATGGGATAAGAAGAAAAAGACAAGAGTTCACAGAATGTTGAAGGGGTGACCTAATGCTCCTTTAAAATAAAGCTTCAGGAGAGTAGACTTTGATAGTAGGCCTTGAGGCAAAGATTAAGGGAAAACTTTTGCTCTTTGAGACATTTAAAGAAACATGTTGGAAACTGTAGCTCACTGCTGGACATAAACATAATTGTTCTAATATTTTGCTTAATTTCTCTGTTAGATTTAGCAAATTGTGCCCTGAAAGAATATCCCCTGCCAGCCTGAATGACAACAGCCATTTTCACTTTCTCCTGTACACTCAAAGCATTTGAATTTGACCTCCAATATTGGAAAACATCATAATAGCCTTGAGCTAACATGCCTAAAAGACATTTCCCTTAAGTTGTCAAGCTAATGTCTAGCCTTTCCCACCCATCCTTCCTTAAGTGTTGTCAGACATCTGACTTTCTTCTGTCTTCCGAGATTATCCTCACAGGTTACTTGACTTGTTTCTCCCAAATAGGTAAAAAATACTTTGTGTTCAACTGGGATAAGTCCTGTCTCATGGAATATACTGAGTAGGAAAGATCAGTTACCAGGACAGCTTATATGGGGGATGGAACTTTTCATGGCAAGGGGGGCATTTGGTTTGTAAATAGGGAGTCATCATGCCTTCTCAAATCACTGTCCCGTAATGTGATTTATTTAGTTTAATTGTTTCAAAGTAATATCAGAGATTCTTGGTTGTACTTCTAGACAAGTATATGAAACAAAGTTTTTTCTGCCAATATTTTAAGTCCTTTCATCAGGGCATGTTTTATTGCCTAAAATTCAACTACGACACAAAGAAAGTGAAGGCAGATTTGCCCCTTAGACTTTCTCTGTAAGCAGACAAGTGCAAGGATCCTCCTTACTGCTTGGTTTTGGTATTGCTTTTGCCTCTGTACCATCTCACTGCATGGATAGTGTTGGGGGTTAGATTTTCCTCCCTTTTATTCCTTTTACGTATAGAATTTTTTCCCATAAGTTACTAGGGGAAGCATTTTTTGATGCCACCACTTCCTGTGTAAAG
>JAVSBS010013735.1:4608-39878 GCA_033124195.1 Coracias cyanogaster | reverse complement strand
ACTGAGTTTGTAGTTAAGTTCGTTTTTCCTTTTGTTATATCACCCGCAGTGAGTGGGTTTCTCTCTTCTATTGCCAGCCATGTAGTGTCATTTCTGCGCCCCATGGAGATAGATAATAAAATCTGTATCTGCTTGTGCATCTGCCTCCTCGTGGTGGTGGCATTTTTTGTGCTGGGCTGGGTAATTGGCAAAACAATTGTCAGTGCACCCAGCACACAGTACAGAGACAGACATACAGACTCTCCATCATTGCATAGCACACGGTAAAGGTCCTGCAGGCTCATTACTATACAGTTAGACTCACTATTGCATATAACCCAGTTTGATTTCTTTCCAGCATTCCACCATGTTCGTGAAAAGGAAAGTGGTATAATTTTGATCTTCACCAAATTGCTGTCTCAATAAGGCACTGGTTATAGTACCATCTGCTGCACCCCATTGCATTAATATGCTTAGAGCTAAATCCTCCTTGTCTTTGCCTCACAAGTAATCCCATTGACATCAATTTGTTCTTAAGTCTCCTAATAACTGCAGAGAGTTGTAGTATTTTTTAGGATTGCCTTCAGGGATCACAAGACACACAACGGCACTCTGCAGAAAACTTACTCTATTAACACAGCAAGCAGAACTGCGGTTTGACCTCTGCTCCATGTCTGATTTTTTTCTTTGAGGTCTCAGATGTTCTGTTTTAAAGACTGTCAGAATTACTATTCTGTAAAACTGAGGGAAGCTGTCTGTCTTTTTCGAAAAACAAATTTTCTTTAACTTACAAAAAGTATTAGCAGGATGTGAGAGTTTAGAAGCAGTACAAGGAAGTTACTGTTTTCTCTTAAGAGTTGTTGAGATATTTTCTTTAGAGCGGTTGTTTAAGGTCACTTTCTTTCTTAACTAGCAGTAATTTGAAGAGATTATCTTTTGGCAGGGAGGGGAGTGTCAGCAAATCATGGAATTCTTTAGTCCTTTTCCATCTCAGTTATTTACAGACAGAAAGGGGCAGAAGAGGATTCACTTCTTCCAAAGTTAAAGCATTGTTCCACAGTGTCCTCCTCATAACCCAGCAGGAGATGAGTGTTCTTAAGTCTCAACTTTATTGTACTGGGAGCATGTCAAATATTTACCAATTTTGTCTTGCCCTAATTCCCATCTTTGTTTGTCTCCCATTTTAGTTGGTAAGACGAATCTTTTTGTCTATGTGTGTATTAAGAAAAATAGAAGAGAGAGGTATTACTGTTTTTACATGCTCATAAAACATAGGGTTTAGACAAGATGGAAAAGATAGTTCAGGCTTTTTTCTATGCTTTGAGTTTTAGGGCTTGAAGGAAGGTGGTGCTTGAGAGAAAATTGTGTGTGTATGCAAATATATTTACATTCTTTAAGGGATCTCAGAAGGCTTTGACAAGAACCCCAACTGAATTCTAGAGGGATTTGGTTCCAAATTTTGCTTACTGGCTGTGGAAATTCCATTTGTAACTATGTGGTTTTGCCATTGGATTGAAAGAATGAAAGACACAAGAAAAGCCCCGTAGAATAGAGGGAGTTAATGCAGGCTGCAGTCCTGGAGAAGATAACAAAGAAGTTTGCTGAAGCTGTTGCAGCCTAGATAGGAAAGAGCGGCACCGTGTGTTCCTCGAGTGCCCCACTCTGCCTGCTCCTAACTGGGTGAAGGAGGCTGGCCATAAAGTGGGAAAAGAGACAAGAATCCCTGCTCTTCGTAAAGGTCTATCTGTGGGTCAGATACAAGATTTTCATTAATGTTGCTGTAAGCAGAGCACGGCTTTTTCTGTAAGGTGGGAACAGCAGGAAGAAGGAAAGTTATTTTGAAAGCACTTGAAGCTCCTCTCCATACTACCCTCTTCCCTAAAACGTTTTGTTTGCTTTTATATAGTCTGTAGTCTGTCATTTCAGAAGACACAGTCTAGAAGCATTTTGCTATAGAGAATATGTTTTCAGATAGCTTCAGGGATTCCTGGCATTTGTCAGGCTGATGGGGGAAGTTCTTTAATAAATAAGTAGAACAGTAAAGCTGCTGTTAACAAAACGTTCCTAAGGCAACTCCCCCAGCCACCTCCTAATTTCTAAATAAGCATGCCTTTTGTGGCCACTCTTCGTGCATGAATTCATGCACAATCATGTGTGCTGATGCAGATGAACAGCAGTGACATTATATCTCGCGGCCATGCTGGTGATGCCTTGTGTGGGAGTTACTCACGTGGAACAGTAGATTATGTAATCTCCCCATCCCTGCCCATGGGCTGGGAAATGAGGAAGGCTGGGAGGAAGGGAAGAGATTTATGAATGCTGTGACATGTCCAGGTTTTTGCTGTCACTTTAAGTACTGCATTTTCTTAATGTGGTACTGGCACAAGCAGCAAGAAGTTATGTAATAGGCGCTTACTTCTATTCACTTGTGCTGCAAAATCATCTTGTCTTCTTATTGCTTTGATAAAATGTTGAATTTGTTTCAATTGTTGGCTAATTTGACTTGAATAATTCATGAGATTATTAGACTTGTCTGTCTTCAGCTTTGTTTTCTATCATTTTACTAACTTGTAACAGATCTGGGTGATGTTTATGGAAAGGTCATTATATCTCTGTTCAGTGACTTGTTTTTTTCACCTGATGAGAGTATCTCCATAGATACCTACTTCTGATTAATCTTCAGCTCTTACAGCTGTTTTTACATGCTCTAATTGTGACTGTGCCAGAATTGAGCTTGGAGATCTACTTGCAACGTGGTTCTAACTTTATTGACTTTCATCACCAACACTTCTTTTCATTTTTGCTAGTCTACTGTCACCTGGATGGACAGTTTAATAATTTTTTCTCTTCAACCAGACTTCCTCTTTCAAACCTTCCCACCGCCTGTTTGTTTTTTTGTATGCTTTGCAAATTGCATGTCTGAGTAAACTCCTGAAATAAAGGGAATGGCTTATGGTCAGGAAAACTGAAATAGTCAAAACTTAGAGTTTATGTTTCAGACTATGATTTGCTGTGTGTCATTTGGAAAACCACTTGCTTTGCTGTTTATAGGTCTAAAATGATTTTTTTTCCTGAAGTAGTTTTTAAAAGTTGAAATCAAAAGTTTAAGCTTTTATGTAGTTAAGTGGACAGATACAAGTGATACTCTGCAGACATAAAATTATCTAATCCCAGATTTGCAGCAAAAACACTTCTCAGGGCTGCTTTAGGCTTTCAAAGATCTTTGTATTAAAGGTTAGTAACATTACAGGACTGAATTTTCTGAGTTTTCAGCAATAAATTTGATTGTAGCTGTTTTATTTATAAGGTTGACAGATTGTTCTTGTTTTTTCCTCAGAGTTCTTCCTGTCAGATTTCCAGCTTGGTATTAGGCAAGATGAGCTAAAAGCAATTACTTTGCAAATCAGTTGTCTAATGATAATTTCATCCACCTTTCTTCTACGAGTCCTCAGCACTTCTAGGTCAGTAACATCCTGACTGTTGAGTTACACATCAGATAGTAGTTTCTGTCACTTCTGATATAAGACTGGATTTTTTTTTTTTTTCTCTCATCAGAGCTCCCAAAATTATTGCTTGTTTAGAGAAATAGCAGCCCAGCCCCAGTCAGGACAGGCCAGCTGCTTCACAATTCCTGGACAAGGCTATGAAGTTAGAATTTGACTAATCGCGTCAAGATCCAAAATGGGATCTAACTGACTAACTGCATCAAGACCCACTGGGGTCCAAAATGGCAATGTTCATGCCATCACATCCAACTGAGGAGCAAGCCAGGCCAACTAGAGCAGCAACAAATGTCCCTCAGCTGCCTCCCAAGATGAAAACCAGAAAGCAAACCACCTCAAGGGAGCGTATGGTTATGGTGGATCTTCTTGCATCCCTCTGGGGAAACCTGCATGCTCAATTATCTCGCTGAAATGCCTGTACACCAACACATGCAGTGTAGGGAATAAACGGGAAGAACTAGAGATCTGGGTGCAATTGCAGGGCCATGATCTCATTGCAATTACAGTCATGGTGGGATACCTCACATGACTGGAATGCTGTCGTGGGTGGCTACACAACCATGTGTACACACCTCTCTTTAGGAAAGAGAGGCCAGGAAGGCGAGGTGGTGGAGTTGCTCTTTATGTGAGAGAGCAACTGTCATATATCAAGTGCTGCCTAGAGGGGAAAGAAGAACAAGTCGAGAGCTTATGGGTAAGAATTAAGGATAAGGCTAATATGGGTGACACTATTATGGGTGTTTACTACAGGTCACCTGATCGGGAAGAGGAAGTCAATGAGCCTTCTACAGATCACTGAAAGTTGCCTCACAATCACAGGCCTTGGTTCTCATGAGTACTTCAACCACCTTGATATTTGCTGGAAAGGCAACACAGCCAGGCACACACAGTTAGGACATTCCTGCAGTGCATTGGTGATAACTTTTTGACACAGATGGTGGAGGAACAAATAAGAAGTGATGTGCTACTGGACCTTGTGCTAATGAAGAATGTCCAGTTGAGGATGTGAGGTTGGGGGTAGCCTTGGCTGCAGTGACCATGAGATGATGGGGTTCAGGATCCTACGTGGAAGAAGCAGAGCAATAAGTAGGATTACAACCCCAGACTTCAGGAGAGCTAACTTCTGTGTCTCCAAAGACCTACTTGGAGGAATCCCATGGGTTAGAGCCCTAGAAGGCAGAGGGAATGAAGAGAGCTGGTTAATATTCAAGCACAACTTCCTCCAAGCTCAAGATTGGTGCATCCTTATGAGTAAAAAAAAAATAAGCAAAGGAGGAAGGAGACCTGTGTGGATGAACAAGGAGCTTCTGGAAAACTCAGCTGGAAGAAGGAAGTTCACAGAATGTGGAAATAGGGACTAGCCACTTGGGAGGAATATAGGAACTTCAGGGTATGCAGGGGTGCAACAAGGAAGGCTAAGGCCCACTTGGAATTAAATTTGGCAAGAGATGTCAACAACAACAAGAGGACATCAGTAGCAAAAGGAAGGCTAGGGAAAACGTGAGCCCACTGATGAATGAGGTGGGTGTCCTGGTGACGGAGGATACAGAGAAGATGGAGTTACTGAGTGCCGCCTTTGTTTCTGTCTTTGCTGCTAAGACTAGCCCTCAGGAATCCCTGTCCCTGGAGGTAAAAGAGAAAGTCTGGAGAACGGAAGTCTTTCTCTTGGTCAAGGAGGATCAGGTTAGGGATCATATAGGCAAGCTGGACATCCACAAATCCGTGGGTCCTGAAAGCTGAGGGAGTTGGCGAATGTTATCGCTAACTCACTCTCCATCATCTTTGAAAGGTCGTGGAGAACAGGAGAGGTGCCTAAGGACTGGAGGAAAGCCAATATCACTCCAGTTTTCAAAAAGGGCAAGAAGGAGGACCCAGGAAACCACAGGCCAGTCAGCCTCATCTCCACCCCTGGAAAGGTGATGGAACAGCTCGTTCTGGGCATCATCTCAAAGCATGTGGAGGAAAAGAAGGTTACTTGGAGTCTTCAACATGGAGAGACAGTGCTCTGCTGGAGAGAGTCCAGTGAAGGGCTACAAAGATGATTAGGGGACTGGAGCATCTCTCTTACAAGAAAAGGCTGAGAGACATGGGTCTGTTTAACCTGGAGAAGGGAAGACTGAGAGGGGATCTTTCCAATGCTTATCAATATCTAAAGGGCAGATGTCAAGAGGATGGGGCCAGTCTCTTTTCAGTGGTACCCAGTGATGGGACAAGGGGAAATGTGCACAAACTGGAACACAGGAAGTTCCATCTGAACATAAAGAAAAACTTCTTTACTGTGAAGGTAACAGGGCACTGGAACAGGCTGCCCAGAGAGATTGTGGAGTCTCCTTCTCTGAAGACTTTCAAAACCCACCTGGACACATTCCTGTGCAACCTGCTCTTGGTAAACCTGCTTTAGCAGGGAAGTTGGGCGATCTCCAGAGGTGCCTTCCAACCCCTACCATTCTGTGATTCATGAAGATCACCTAAGAAAAGCCACTGAGATCTCAGCTGAGTGAGACAGTTAAGAAATAGCTGAGAGAAGATGCCCTCCAGGGACTGTAGCACAGGCAACAGAACTATTCATGTGAAATTTGTCTGAGATGCAGCTCAGTTATCGAAGACAGTTGAATATTTAATGGGTTTGTCCTGATGTGTTTTATGGACTTACATTACATGGAGCATTTCACTCAGTGATTCAATGACTTTTGTCAAAGCCCACAACACTCCCAGTATTGATGGGAGCATTGTACTGAAATGTGGTTTTGTGTTAAAATCCCAATTACATATGCAGCCCCACCTTTTAATAACACAGCTGAATGAATACAAATAACTTGCACAAATGCCTATATAAAACTTGCCATGGTTTTGGCAGCTGAATAAGAATTGCAGGCAGATGCGATGACAGAATGATTTTTGAGAGCATTGTAAGATTATCTTATGGGGAAATACACCACACTCAGAGCCGTGGGATCTGAGAAATTAAATTGCAGTTTCTTGCAGGATTAAGAGCAGCTTGCATGGAATAGTATTTTGTGAATGTGATGAGTAGCATTTGCTTATAGAGCACAAGAACTATATATGCATTAAAATGATCCTTCTGCAGCATGTCCTGATCCTGATTTTCTCCAACAACCGCTGTCAAGGGTTTCGGAATTCCTTTATCTGGAACCCTCTGAAGTTTATCTCTGTACTGTTGCACACCATTTGATAGTCCAGTTCAAATACAAACTTTTAAACTATTGGCATTTATCTGTATGGGGCTGAACAGTATGACAAAATGGAGTCATCTTGTCATTGAGAAGTAGAACCAATTCTCAGGACATCTAATTCCACTGTGGACTTGTCAGGTCAAGATTACAAAACTCAGCCTTTCTGTGCTTTTTATCCTTAGTAAAATGGGGATAAAGATACCTTTGATATTTGTCTTGCTTATTTTGGGATGTACCATTCTTAACAATGTGATTTTTATTGGAGGCTATAATATTAGTCATAGAAACAAAAAGTGTTGAAAATCCAATCGTGATACAGTGCTAATTTTTCTCCCTTTTCTCTCCCTCCAGATTTTTAGAACAGACTCCTTCTCTGCTGCAGGTCTTCCACAAGAATCAAGGGAGTCCTGGAGAGGTGGAGACGTTTTCCATGCTATTGGACAATGATCGTGGCATGCTCATCACTGGTATGTTACTGCAGTTGATGTGGGAGAGCTTGCCTCTTCTCCTAGAATGCAATTTCCTTTATGATTACAAACAACTGAAGTTGAGCACAGGAATAAGGAATATGAGAGATACAGAACAGTGGGAGGTAAGGGTATTTGCACATTAAGACCATTTTAAAGTGGATCTTGTTATATACAGTGGCAATTCCAATATAAAAATGTGTAGGAAAATGTGCAGCGTGGGAATTAACGGCAGGAACTCTTTCTCTGAAGGCAAGGTAAGCCTTCCTTAGAAAAACTAAACTACAGATACTGTTCTGTAGTCTTGTCATTTCTTGAAAGCTACTAAGCTGCTGATCTTCCCCTAACCTCTAGCACCCTCCTCTTATTTGGAGATCAAAGCAGTAAAGTATAGTCTCTGTGGAGCACTCACAAGTGTATTCAAATTCCTTATTTAACTCAGCAGCTAAAGAGAGCCCACAATCTGTGGTGTCAACAGATGCACTGTCCGGTTGATCAGAAATAAAATATTGTAGGAACTCATCCTGAGGTTTCTGAATTCTGTTTTCTGACTCTGTAGCAAGGAGCCTGGAACCTCTGAGGGACCAGAGCTTTGCAGGTGTCACTAAGGAAGTTGGTCTTATGTAACTAAGGCAGAGACTGGAGACAGGCAGGGTTTGTCTGCCTGAGAGATGTAGTCACTGAAAAAAACCAACTTTGAGCCTGCTCTGGGCCAACAGAGACCTGAGACATAACAGGCAAATAAGGTCATTTGGAGATAGCATTTTCTGTCCTAGGAAGATGGCACAAAGCTTGCAAAGCTTGTCAAATCTGAGAAGATGAATATGAAACACTTTGTTTTCAGTGATCTGGTAGTTTCTGCTGAATCTTTGTGCCAATGAACTTGTTTTAGAAGCCTAAATATATAAATTGGACTAGAGTCCACAAATTGCCATATGTATTTAGACATTTGGTAAACCCTGCAAAGTTTAAGAAACTTCAGCTTCTAGGTCTTATTTTTAAAATGCCCATAATATTAATCAGTCTAGTGGTTAAAGATTTTTAATCACTAAAGGATACAGTTACGATCTTCAAATTTAAGTTAGTGAGATTTTTACAGTTTAGTAATGTAGGGATTTTACATGGATAAATCCTTGACAAAAATGAGTGACTTTGACCTTATAAACAATAATTGGAGCAGTGCCTAAATATCTGTAAAAATCTAGCTCTGGACTCTGTTAATGATTCTATTAAAAGGTTAAGTGAATGTCTCCTTGCTCTACAGAGGGCAAGAAACTGAGGCTATATATGGGTGAATTAATTCTCATTGCTGTGTACCTGGCTTTACAGAGGAGATTTTCTGTTATTAGTTCACTAAAATCCATAAATCACGGCTCACCTTCATGCTTCATTTGAATACTGCCGTAGCTTTCCTTCTGTGCCTTTTTCCAAGCTGCTGGCCTCTGTGCCTGGACTTAAGCCAAGTTTTAAGCCATTTCACCCTTTGCTGCATACTCACTGCTGACTGCTGCTCCTCTGCTGGTAGAACCGCAGTAATACTGGAACTGCAATAGGAGGCTGCATGTGTGGTTTGGCTTGTGAGCCTGGATTGTAAAAACCTTGTTCTTTCTTTTGTCTTGTCCCCATCTGCCTCTCTGTCTTTGCAACCATTTTGATCTGAGACCATTAGAAGATGTCTGGAAAACACCATTCAGGCCTGCAGCGCTGTATGAAGGAAGGTACCATCATAATTGCCTGCAGATAGAATTGCTTTATCTCTAAGAAAGCGGATACCATAATTTATTTTAGTGATATATTTGCCAATTAGAGTTTTGTTTATTTGGATTCATTCCATTTCATGCCAACCCACTCTGAGACTGGAGGATTTATGGCTCCTAATGATCTGGAGTCAGGGTATCAATCCCATCCCAAGAGGGCAGGGGGTTGTGAAGGCAGGTAGGTACTTAGCCGCTGTTTAACTGGTGCTTTGTGGGGAGCATGTGTGAATGTTTTCTGGTTTAGAGAACAGATATTGTCAAGAAACAGTCAATATGCCTTATACTTCTCAGAAGAACTCAAATGAACTCCATGGTTTACAAAAAGCCTTTTTATGTCCAAGGAAAGTAACTGGTACACAAAATGTGTATATTGTCACTCCTGTCACCCTGTGCAGGTTCCACTGTCATTGATATTTATCCCCTAACTAATAGGATACAAGGCCTATAGGATATGAGACAGGTGCCACAGACACATGAGAAAAGCATCAATGTTCTGGTTTACAACCGGGCGTTTCACCAGATTCTCACTATCTGCTCTGAGTCAATACTGAAGGTGAGTGTAAGCTGTCACCATTCAAACTGAAAAAGTCTTAGCTTTTCTATTACAAATAAGTTACTGGGAAATCAGAGAAGTTTATTGTTCAAAGTGTTGGTTTTGTGGCTATTTTTGTGCTCAAAGTCTCCAGGGGAGTGGTAGCCATGATGAATTAACTATTTGGGGTCAGCAACATTACTTTTCTCAGACAATTACTTCCCTGACCTACAGGGACATAATTGCACTCCAAGCACCAAGCAGATTTGGTCAAGGCTTCGGAGGTACTGGATTTAGTGTCATTTTATTTCCTTTGGCTGAATAGGTATACTTCACCTGTTCCTGCAATGGATTCTTGCAAGTATAGCAATAGTAGTGAAAGTCCATTGGGTATTTAGTAGGCTACAAAGGAAAATTTTAACTGCCTTAATGTCAAGCTGTGCATCCAATCAACAGTTCATGCAAGCACAGTTACACATTATTCTTCAATTTAGAAGGCATATCTGATAAGCTTCTCTTTAAAGTTTAGGAAATGCTTGAGTCCTGGTCAGCTTAGTAGAATATAAATGTGTACTTCAGAAATTCTATAGATTGATATAAAACGTGAAAAAAGTCACTTTATAAAACCAAGACTCTGTAAAAGATGCTGCTTTCAGGTA
Source organism: Coracias cyanogaster (assembly GCA_033124195.1). NCBI lineage: Eukaryota > Metazoa > Chordata > Aves > Coraciiformes > Coraciidae > Coracias > Coracias cyanogaster. The sequence goes on along the minus strand of JAVSBS010013735.1, from coordinate 29,787 downwards.
AAAAGATCCTGTCACTAAAATTGAAAGTTTCATCAGCACATACAGTGTGCCTAAACTATAAAACCTGAATTCTTGTCCTCCTGTTTTGCTTCTTATTTGCCTGATCTGCTTCTATTTGACTAGCAGTTCTGTAGCCAATTTGCTGACCTTGTCTAGATCCTTTTCTCATTCAAATTCTCATTAAAATAATTTTCTAGAACATGTTGTTCTGAGCCTTAAGAATTTCCAGTCATACAGTGAGGAAGAAGTGTTGAATATAATAGCCAGTGAACAAGAAAAATAGAGTGATGGAGATCACTTTTATCACTTTTCTATAATAGCTCTGTTTGTGTTGAAACATTCATTAAAAGATTAAATTTGCCTGTTAACTTCACCATTTGCATTGGAACCACTGAAGAATAGTTGCCATGCAAGTGTCAGCAAACTCACAGACGAATAAAATGGATCATTACTGATGTAGTTAACAGTGTGACAATGATCATCAGTACTGAGGACCTGCACTTCTCATCACCTGGGGTTGATGAGGTTAGATGGCAAGATTTGTAGGAAGAGGCAGCATCTGGGCCAGCTGGTGATGCACACAATTCCAGTGGAGAAAGGCTGGTTTGTGTAAAGGTTTGTTCATCCTATACACTCAGTAAAGATGTTATTTCTCACTGTGAACCCTGCCTTCCTTAGACCACGATGGCTATACTGCCATTACAATTACAAGATAGTTTGGGGCACTTGGTGCTGCAACAAATCAGATCGAGACAGTGCATGTGATATGAGTGGCTATGTCATAAATCCAGTTGAATCCGAGCTGCCCCACTACAGCAACCAGACTTTGTACTGGTACTCCATTATAAGGCATTGCTTAAATTCCCAAAAGGCTTCGATAATGATCAGCTATGGTTGTTCCAACATTTTTGGACCAAATGTTTATAAAAAGCATCATTTTTATATTCAGCATAGAAATTATGGTTCAAAACATTCTTTCTAGTTAGACTTCTTTGCTTTTGCACTGCAAAAACTCATTATGTTTAACAACGGTCTCTCTGACTTAACATGGTCTTTCTCAGAGCATACTACATAAAGCCTCCCCTTGCCAGAATGGCTTCTCAGAGGGGGACATTTGCAGAGAAATTACACTAGTATTTCAGTAAAAGAGCATGGTAGTGTGCTATTGAGCAGAGAACTTATTTCATAGGATGTGAAAATTTGCTCTTGGAAGTATTTGTCTTTCTCCAATTACACTAGAACACATTGTGTGGCAAGTTTTATAGGATGCAGCACAAATAATTACCATCTTATTTTTTCAGGTCTGGGAGATAGAAACAGGATATCAAGTATATCAGATTGAAGATGTGCGTGGGCTGAATACTGAAGTGACCTGTGCAGCCATTGAAATAAATTGATTTGATCTTGCTACTGGAGCATGTGATGGTAAGGCAATTAAATAATTACTATATTTTTATTACATTTATTTAAAATGACATATTACATGAGCAGACAGAACTCTTTGTCTTGACTCTCTCAGTGACAGAAGAATGAATTTTGGTTTTCATCCAAGGTGGGAGGAAGTATTCACAGAAAGAAATGCACAGCTATTGGTCTAAGGAAAATGGTGTGTGTGGGGTGGTGTCTTGGTTGGGTTTTATTTGATAACTGATTCATAGAAAGGTGATTTTTGGCTGCTTGGTCTCTGGTGCTTTGCTAACGCACTGCCCTCTTCAAAGCTCTTGATCTGAAAAAGTGCTTCTTCATAGGACTTGGGACCTAGATTTGTAACTAAATGGCTGTAGATGGAGAACAGTAGTTTTTCAATTTTATAGTATCTAAGCCTGATTTTCTAGTATCTACAGCCACTAAACACTAGAATATATTACATATATTTACATATATTTACATGTTTCCTGACTTTTTCATATTTAGGATGCATCAGTTTTAGGTAATGTGACAAGACCTCTTCACAAGTGCTACACTGAATTCTGCAGCAAACTTTCATAATTTTTGTAATCTGTTAACAGGACTGAATAATTTGTCTCACATTCAAATGTTCAAGAGTACACACCTGAAGTATTAAATATATGAAATACATGAAAGCTTCATCACCTAAAGAGATGGCCTTTTCCACACAGCATGCTGGCTAATGTTTTTTGTTTATACTTGACAGCAGAGACTGCACCCTTTACGACAGCATATCTTAAGAGTTTAACAGATGGTGAATGCTATAAATTCTTACAAAAGTTAAGTGATATATAATAATTGCTTCACTTAAGATAATGCTATAGCTCCTCGCCTCACTAGCTCTGTGGGACAAGTCTAGCAACCAGGTCTCTCCTCTCCTTGCTGTAGGTCAGAACCTGAAGTCTTCTGTCAGCCCACATTTTGCTTGCTCTGTGGTGATGTTAGTCCAGAAACAGAAGTAAGGTAGGCAGCGGTCTTTTATCCTGGGCTTGCAGAATAAAACAGACATGGAAAAAAAGATGGAAATATGGTGGCACTAGTGATTAAGATGTTTACCGGTAAGTTTTGTGTCCCTAAGGGTGCTTTCCTAAGAAACACATGCACTGTTACAGCTTTTAAAAGACCAGTGACCTAACTCTGAACTTTCAGTTGGATTATCTTTTTTCTCCTTTCTCTGTTGGATCCAGTTCAAGTTTCTAACTTTGAAGCCCAGGTTATTGCTGAAAGTTCATTTCCTTTTATATACCTTTCTCATTTGTGTGTAGGAACAGTGAAAATTTGGGAGTTTGAAAGTGGGCAGGAAGCTAAAGCCCTGCCTTTGGCCCAGCGCAGCAAAGATGAAAGTCCTCTGCTGAAGATAGCTTGTCGAAAGGCTAATGAGAGTCAACATGCACTTCTTGTTTTTGGAGCAGAGTGGGAAGATGAAAATCATTCAGGTTTTTCAAATATACTTTTTTCCTTCCCTAGTTTAATTTGGTAGCTCCTGATTTCTGAGGTAGAATAGAATTGATTTCATTAATTACTATATAAACTTTGAGACACTGTCAAGGAACAATCCACTTTCTGCATGTCATCAAATTAGCTTTCTGCCTTTCTGTCCAAGTGTTAGTATGTTCATTAGGCCATTGCTGGTTTTCAGCATCCTGATAATTTATTTCCTTGCATCTGTTTTTCTGTTTGTGATTGAGATTTCAGTAGTTATCCTTTAAGGTAAAAGCTTTAAAATATTGCTGCTGCTATTATAGACAGTGTTTACCCTGTTTGAAGAGTTTCTAGTTCACCACTAGCTGAGACTGGTTAGAAATGTTCCTGCAAAGCCTGTTTATGTGTTTAGCCCCACATCACTGGTCATAGCCCTGCATTTTAACAGCACCTCAGGCCTTGGGGCCATATTCTTCTGAGGCAGCTGTACCTTTTTCTCCTTCACTGCTGCTTGCCAGCCTTCATGTGCTCCCCAGGCAGTGGAAGATGACACAGCATCACATTCTTGGGCTCTGGATACCTGTCCTTTGCAGAGTTTGCTGAGCCATCCAAGTCATTTGATATTAACATTCAATACTTACTAATAGTAATCTTCCACGACTCAGGATTCAATTTCACAAACCACAGAGGCCTCAGGCCTATACACTTATGTCCCTTTGAGGCTCTTCAATTGTAGCCTAATATCTACCTTTGTAGGTGATCGTGGCATTATCTTGCAAAAAACCTTAATATTGGAAAAAAAATTGGCTAAAGGATTATATTCTTTTTTTCAAGAATTACTACATTAAGACAGTGGGTGCTTAAGAACTGATATGAAGAAATGAGATAGTAATAAATCACACTAACTTGCATGGCTTGATTTTGAGAGTCTACTCTGTATTGCCTTCAGCTAAAACTAGCAGGATGCATTTGGAGCTCACAATAATTGTAGTTTCATTACTCAGACAAACCATGTTTCTGTTGAATTTTCTTCCTTGAATTGGAATGTTTTCCTTGGGACAGAATTCTCCTTTGGAAACTTTAAATCCACTATGTGCAAGGAAACAAAGGTTGTGGGGAGAAGCAATTAATAAGTTTTACTACACAGATGATACATTTAGGGGAAAAAAACATACATGCCTTCATCTTCATAAATAATTTGTTGCTTTTAACCTCCTGCTAATAAAAAGTTGTTTTATACAGGATTTGCTTTTGATATTCAGATTTTTGCTGAAATAGTATGTCATACCAATTGCTCCCCAGTGTTATTAGTGAAATTGTTAAATCATTCATTCAATGTAAATGTATCCCTTGACAAACAGATTAGTGAGGAGTTGGATCTCCTCCAAGTCTTTATGAATCTAAGTACATTAATACTGTTTCACGTAATTGCAGAACTACATTTTTATACAAATATTCCAGTGATAATGAGAAAGACAGGTGGTTCTTCTTCTTATTATTATTATTAGCATTTTAAGAGGCCCTGAATATAGTAGTTAGCAAGGTGAACTTGAGTAGCACCCCAAAACCAGTTTATCCTTTGCAGGAACCTCTCAATTTTTAGTCCTTCTTCCAAGGTATTTCTTGTTTGTTACACTTAATATCATAAAATTTACTTAAATCTTAATCATTGCTTCATTCTCCAGTCCGGACATCTACAAAAACAGTAGAAAACCCAAGAAGCTTATTTCAGTAACACTTCCCAAAATGGACAAAATTATCACAGTTAAAGCAGAAACTAGATACTAAAGTGAATTTGTTATAGTCAGAAAAACGATCAAGGTAACCCCCAGTAGCCTCTAGGCACAATGGGGAGGAATCAATGACCTGGGGCCATGGCTGAATGGTGGCTACTTGTCACATCTTCTACCACCAGCTTTACTGCTATGGTAGATATGAACTGTGCCCTACGAATTTTATTAAAATAAGCAGCTCTAACTGAAAAGACAACTTACTTTGAGTGGGTAGTTAAACTGGATAAAACCAAAAGCTCTGAACTCCACAGCTGGACCACTTCAATATAACAGCAGGTGATATAAAGAGAGAAGGAGCATCTCTGGCTGGTGCTTTGGTTCACAGTGTAGGCATATGCTAAGTGGAATAGCTTTTGTAGTTTGGCAAAGAAAACAAGCTTTTGACAACGCATTTGCCGGTAATTTTCTTATTAATAGAGAAATCCTTTCCTTCCTCTTTCATTAAGTCAGCTATTTTAACAGGGTACCTCAGTTCAAACATATCTATATGTCACATGGATGCTTCCTGAGGCAGTGTCATTTCCATGAAGGAATCCAGTTGTGCCTCTGTCACTGAAGCCTGACACCTTACAAACATGTTATTTTTTCCTGGATATTCAGCTGCTATCTGACAACAGTTCTCTGGGGAATGATACAGAGGTGAGAACCACTTCATAGTTCCACATTGCTTACTGAAAATGTTTAAATAAATAATGTCAAATGTTTATTGTGCCCTCAAGGCTTTCACATTTTAGCAACAGGATAAGTCCAAATAAGTGTTCCAAACTTCTATACAATGAAAGTCTAACAAAAATCATATAAGAAAGTGATTGTTTCTAAGAACTATATCTGCCTAATAATTCATTGCATGGTTATTGCCATGATTAAGCAGCTGCTCTGAACATACACTTCACATTCCTGTACAAAATAGTAAGTTGAGGTTCCTGTATAAAGTTTTCTAGAAATGAAATGCCATTCATTACCATAGCTAGACCGACCTTAAGTAATAGAGGCACATAAAGATCAAACTGGGTGTTAAATTGACTCTGTTTTCTCTTCATATTGCTTTGGTAAAATAAGATGTCAAATTTGTCTCTCAATTGTTGACCAATTTAACTTGAATAGTCCACAAGACTTAAGTTTGTTTCGTGTAATTTCACTAACTCTTTAACAGATCTGGGCGATGTTTGGGGAAAGGTCATTATATCTCTGTTCAGTGACTTATTCCTCTAACCTGATGAGAGTATCTCCATAGATACCTACTTCTGATTAATCTTCAGTTCTTACAGCTGTTTTTACATGCTCTAATTGCAACTGTGCCATAGATAGCAGGTTAGGCTGGCAGATGGAGATGCCTGTCCTCTGCAGCAGGGAGTCTCCCAGTACTATCACTCCCTGCTTCCTTCTGGTGCTTCTGTATAGCTCAAAGACAATAGTATTAGAATAGCATTCAATATGCAGTTGTTCTAGATACAGTCAATTTAAGCATCTTGTTGAATTAGTAGGGTTTTTTTAACATTCTTTACAGAATTTTATACCTTCTGTGGAAACTAAGTTTTGTGATGTTTTAAAAGTAGAAGGATGCAGTTTGATAGCTATAGGAAGTGCAAACGGTGCAATAATTACATGGGATTTTGAATCTGCCTCTGTGAGATGCCTGTAAGTATTGCTTTCATGGAGGCGTTTTGATCTCCAATATTTCGAACAAACTTTTCAAATGGCATACTCAAATTCTAAGATACCCAACTGTAAAAGGTGATGGACAAGCAGGAGTTAAAGTAGCAATTTATGTGGACCCCCCTTCCTCCTACTTCAAACTACTTTGCTAGCTAGTCCTGATATTGCGGGCAGGAAAAGTGATGAAGAGAGTCATTTGGGCAAGAGATTATGTAATTAATAGTGGTTTAACAACTCAGCACTGCCAATGAAGGAAACTTGCTATGTAAGTCACTCTGTCATTGACTAGAGGCTACTACTGAGCTGTAGAAACACGCTCATTTTGGAAGTTTTTTGTTTGGGAGGACATCTGGAAATAATGCAACTTCAGGTGATGATGGTAGATGTTTTACATTATCAGTATCTGTCTCATTGTCTATACCTCACAGACTAGAAGTCACATTCAACAGGAGAAATTGGAAATTATTTTGGAGGTTTAGGAGTAAAAATCTTTCAAAAGTGATAAAAAGTGAGCACAGGATGGTTCCAGATATTTTCATGTGGATTAAGCTGCTACATCAGGAACGTGAACGATGACAACAGGTTTGGCTAGACTGAGTGGAGCAGCACGGCAGTATTTCTGTTTAGGTGATGAAATACATGTCTTTTAAGACCACAAGAAGTCTGTATTTAACTATCCTACCGCAATAGTTGCACAGCATCCTTCATGTTGGCATGTTTGAGAGAAAGTGAGCAGAGCTTTTCTGTACCGTGGGAAATAATCAAAACTTAATTGCAGTTCTGGCTCTGTCTCTTCCTTTGCTTTTGCCCTTCTATCTATGAGAGCAAATTCATGTGGATGCATGGAAGACAGGAAAGTCAGTGCTTTGCAGCTATTTTACCCAGAGTTTACATGCTGGTTTGAATGCCAGGAACAAGGTACTTTTCTAACATTAGCTTAGCTAGTTAAATTCAACATGTTACTTTACTTTCATCTTTAATACTAATTCTCAAGAAAATACTTGGCCGAATGAAATGTTCCATCAGATTCCTGTTTTTCCTGGCATTCCGTACCTACTCTTCACTGACATTAATCCGTCATGGATTAACTGATTCTGAAAAATGGTGTCTAAAACTTTTAGGTGACATGCATTCTGGGAAATGAAATGTTTTGGGATTTTTTTAGATTACAGATAAAGTCTGCAACTTTTACTGGCAACAATACACAACCTATCTGACATGCCCTGTACAAACATCTTTATTTTCAGGTGTAAATTAATGAAGTTCTTCAAGCATCTGGAGTCAATGCCATGTTGTTCCTGGTATATGGTGCTTTCTCTTCCAGGTAACCGTGCGCATTTTATCTTGCCCCAGTCATTTGGAATTTTGTTGTGGTAAACTAATGTAATGTTTGTCCAAGGTAGCTAATTTAAATTGCTATTTTCTTCGTATTTCATCAAGTTCAAACAGTTAATTAGCTTTCCTATCCTTAAGCCTTTGTAATGCTTATCAATCTATACTATATGTTCTTTTTTTACCACTCTGCTAAGCTATCATTTTGTGCTTTAAATGACCTCTGAAGTCTCAATTCTGTTGAAAAATTCAACAGAAGTCAGCTTTTGTCAGGTATCTGTTTTCATCTGTACTGTACCTTCTTTGATTCTTCTCTCTGTGATACAACTTTGGCAGCAAGCTTTTTCTTTAAACATTATATAGTTCTTATGATATTAGATACTCCCAGCAAAGAGAGAAGCAAGCTCATTGAAGTGTGCAGCCTCAAGTTTCACTTTAAAATAACTAGAAGCTGGCATATGTTGGCAGTTGGATGAATAACAGAATTTTGGCCAATTATGCGTATTGTGAGAGAAAGACATCGCACCAGTACATAATGTCAAAACTCCTTCTCTTCCAATGGACATGCAAAGGCAATAGCCAAAAGGATTCAGCCTGCTTTAAATACTTAAGTAGCTTTAAAATGTTAAGCAATTAGGCAGCGTTTTTGCTTTCCTGACTCATAAGGATGGTTTATGGTTTTATGTTGCTTTCAAAACTTCAGGTAGCTTATGTATTTACTACATCCCTAAATGTACCAGTGCCAGTTAATTGAAAATAAATTTGCTTTTTAAAATTACAGCTTAATAATGATTTTAAAAAATCCTAGCTAAATTAAAAATGTGGTGACTACAATTCACAAACAGAAATTTTTTTATAAATCAAGAAAGTTCTGATTATGCTTAAACAGCAGGATATTATAATGACATTGAATCATATAGGCTTAACGTATTTTGTATGTACTGGGAATGTACCTGGATGAATTTGACTCTGATCATACACACACATCATTCAAGAATGCTAGCAAGTTAGTAAAATCAAACACTGAATTATTACAAAGTCATGGCCACCTGCCCCAATGTAAGTGGGCTGCCCCGGCTGCATACTTTCTATATGGGTTTTGCATTACCCCAGTTATTCAGGTACTCTTGTCAAAAACAGAGCGGCCATGACATTGGTGTAAGTTATGTGGCAAGAACCTCTCATTAGCACAGTCAGAACTTTTATTGACTCAAACACAAACATTGAAAACACATCCAATTTTTTTTGCTCAGTTTCTTCCACAGAATCCCACTTCTGAGAGTTTTCTTAACAGACTGAAAATGAGTTTCTATAATTAATTGAAAACTATTTGCAGAGAAAAGCCCTGTGCGAAATGAAAGGGAACAAGCCATTAGTATGTACTGAATTTTTCCGCTTCACTTCTTAAGGATAAACACCAGTGTTAATTTTTATTTACTATGGATTTAATTTGCTAATCTACTAATCTTTGGAAATATCCTTTTTAACTAGCAGTTGCAGCAGCAGATATTTTATTGCATTTTTTTGATTAATAGTCTCTTCCATGGACACCAATTAGTTCTGCTTTAATAATTGTAGCAGGAATGGCAAGTGGAAAATGAAGAAACATGATTTGAAATAATTATAACAAGAAATGATTGTAATTTTATGTGAATGTCTAGAAGTTGATTTTTCACCCACAACATATACCTTCTAAGAAAGGATGATAGGCAAAAGCAGAGTGTCTTACTCTCAGAAGAGGAGAAATATGTCTGGGACATTGCACAAGCCAGCTAGCACTTGTAGTTGTACAAATCAGGAGAGAACAGTATCCTAACATATGTTGTCCACAGCTATAATCAGGTTGTAAAGCCAATCATGCAACAGAATGCCAATGGCTTAGTTGTCCTATCACCTCAGGTCTGTAAGACTCTATTCCAGAAAGCATGTTATTCTAAACCAGAGATACAAAGTAAATACAGCAAGAAGAGGGAGTACCATAATATGACTGAGTAATATTTGTCACTGTGACAGACAGTGATCGCAGTATGTCAGCCATGCAAGGCTTTAACAGGAATCCCAGCAAAGGCAAGTCGTAGGGAGAAATTTTCAGAAAGATGGTGAGGTAGCTTTGCAGAGGTTTTATACAAAAAATAAGAGTATCATGGTAAATGTCCCCAGGTATGGTACATGTGGGCATTGTTGGGTTTGTTGTCTTCACAGCTGATATATTAGTGTGCTAAGATTCATGTAGGTAACTCCAAGTTCAGATGATGGTGATGTCATCACTGGCATCAATGTCATCATTACATGGATGACACAGTCAAGAATCTCCTTATCAGCAAGACATTCTCTCTCACCTCCTCCCAAACTTGTAGAGGCAGTAAGGGAGAAAGTCTACTGGTCTTTACTTGAAAATTATAACATTAGTGAAGGAGACATCATGGCCCATTTGCAGTAAGAAAGAACATTTTTGTAGCAAATGAGATGCATACTGATGATATTCTACAGCAAATAAGAGGTAAGTGGCGAAGCAGGGGTAGGTACACCTAGACTGAATTAATTAGTTATTAGTGAAATAGCTTGTTCTTTTGATATAGAAGACACAGCAATACAGAAGAATACACCCTAGCTATCCTGGTCATTAAGCATATTAGGAAACTACCTTTTTAGCAGCTTTCTGAATAGATAAGAGCTGTGTAATGCTGAATAGATCTCACCTTCTGATGCTTTTTTTTTCATGTAGATACTCTAGTGAGAAATGTGTTTATTTGTTCACTTATTTTAGGGAAACTTAGTGAAAGAAATTTTGCCCTTTTCAAAATATCTCTCAGGTCTTCTGACAGCACCAGGTACAAGGGCAAGAATGAGTAAACATGCTAGTCATTCTGTTCAGGACAGTCTGTAGGACCACAAAATATCATGCTGTGAATGTGCCAGAAATGTCGAAATGAAGGTCCAAGTGCTCCCGGACTTTCTCCATCACAGCTATAATTAGATAATTGAAAGGGAATCCTCTAGTATGAGGGCAGTAGATTAAACTTTAGTGTAAATAGCATTATCAGCAGAAGTGTTTTTATAAAAGACATTACATATTTCTTCATTCATAAGCCCTGCATAGACTTTCCATCTGAATTACTGTATTAATACCAAGGGCAAAGATTACTGCTAAGAACAAGCAAAAATGTCACATCCATGGCAATAAAACTAAATAAAAAACTGCAGCTGTGACTGCACCAAGAGCCATGATTCAGACACTGCTACAGAGTGCACAGTAATGGCTTCAGCAGTATGCTGCTATATAAGGAAGGAAAGCATTTGGGGTCTGTGCTAGCAGCTCATTGTTAGACTTCTAATTTCACACCAAATCTGGCTTCCATTTGGCAAAAAGTCCAAGAGTTTATCTGCTGTCTGATTCTCCTCCAAACCTTTAGAATCACCCTGGCAATTTTCCTCTTCTGCATCTGTCATGCAAGATTTTTGTCCTTTAATGTGCCTCTTTTCTCCTAAAATACCTATTAGAACTGTTTCCTGACTGCTTCCTACTCTTATAGTGTCAGAAGTTGGATGGAGCAAGGTTGGGGTTTTTTTCCCTTTGTTTCAAAACTGAGCAGTAGCTTGACACTGCTGCTGAAAATCAAGAGGAGTTTCCATTCCCCATTGATTCAAATCAGTAAATGAGTTCAGGAAGGTAGCATGCACTGAACAGGATTTCAATTAGTTGTGGAAAATTATCCACCCTATTACTTATTCCTCTGATACTCTCCCTTTGTCCTGTCATGCCGCTGTGTGTTTGCTTTTCATGCTTTCTGCACCCTTCTCTTTTATCTGCACTGCTACTACCAATTTCTTGTTCCCATTACAGATTTTTCCTTGTTAGGAAAAGGTCAGCTTCTCTGTCAGTCTTCTTGCTTGCTTGATTGCAAATGTACAGTCCTAGAAACCGGTTGTGACCAGTATGAAAGTTGGAATTGCACAAAAGATTCCTCTGTCTAGTAGTAGAAATGAGAGATAAGAGGCAACTTCATCAGGAGAGAGGGAGCCTAGGCAGGAAACTGAGCAGTTGTGGATCATAAGGAAAATTGTTCTCTGATTTGAGCTTCACGTGACTGCACTAAAACATTGTAAACATTAAGCTTTCATTATATATGCAATTAATCACACTTTGTCCATTTTACTTGGACTGAGAAACATTTTAATCCCTAGGAAGCTCTCATACCTGGTTTGTACAATAGAGAATAACCTTGACAAGATTATTCTTATTTTTCACTGATGTAATTTAAAGAGAGAACTTTACCTTCTTTTCATTTCAGCTAATGACACGTTGCTCACAAAGAGTATATACATTTCTTTGCATATTAATGAAAATGTCATTATTTTCTACTCTGTGCTTGACAATGAGATAGTCACAGTCACCTTAAAGTAACTTTCACAGACCTGTAATCTCTGTTTCATTCTGCTCAGTGTTTACCAAGACCATATGATAGCGAAGAGTTAATGTGTAGCACTAATGAAATGTATTGATGTTTTGCTTTTTCCTTTCTTAAACAGAAGGACATATTATGTGCTGGAGCATTGCCTCAGAAGATCCAGAAAGTGGTAAAAATGTAAGGAAAAAATCTGTTAGATTTTCTTAACTTGAACAGTATACCAAGATAAAACAGAAAAATAGATTCAGAGCTCTATGAGGACTACAAATGTTTCCGTCACATAAAGGTCATGTCTCTTGCTTGAAATAGTAACTTGATGCTGTGAAAAACAAGAAAAAGATAAGTCAAATGGTGTTAGCATTATTCCATTGTGTTTGAAGAGGCTACATTAAGAATGAATTTATGCATGTCCCCTGAGTGGTGTTTCTACCATATGCCATTTGCAGGTTGTTTGATTACTTTTTCACTTTTAATTTTCAGAAAGCCATGCTGATAAATCCACTAAGCTAGCAACAATGGTAGCATACAGAACTGGCTGAAATTTGCTTGTGTCACTTTTTTTCCCCCTCTAGCAGATAAAAGAGGAGCTCTGCTGGAGAGCACGCTCTTCTGAAATAGTTGACTTATTTCACGAAGAGGATAAAAATGTTGTAGTGACAGCATCTATTGATGGTTCAGTCAGGTACAAAAATAACTAATATTTCTTACTACTGTGGCCAATCAGTTGAACTGCCTCCAGAGTTCCTCTTCTTGCTGGACTTGTATATAGGCTAGAAATTAAAATACAGCATTGGGTGCATCTTCTGTTCTGCACCTGACAAAACAGATTTTTTTAATGTAACACTTCCAGTTTTCTCAGGAATTCTGACCTTTTCCAGACTAACTTTCTTTTAGCCAAGTTACCTTGAATGCATAGGTAACAGTCTCATAAATTTAGAAATGTTCCTGTTCTGATCTAATTTTAGCTTTCAATACTTGTTAAATTAACATGGGCCCTAAGCATTGCATCTAACCAATTAATGCAATTAAACCACTGCAGTCTGAAGATGCTTTATAGGCAACTGTAACTCCTTGGCTAACAAGTACATTTGAAGGGTGCTCTTTTGGCTTTTTTGTGGAGAATCAGTAAGGAATTTTTGTGCAGATCCTGCTCTGGTGGCAGCACCTTACTGCAGGAGCAATTCAGGATATTGGTGTCTTTACTCCTCAGTTTTGTAATTATAAAGATGAACTCTGATTTTCATTTTTACAACATCTTTCTGCAATTTTTTTTACACTTAAGTTACTTACATTATAAACAGTAAACATCAATCTCACTGATTTTATTTTTTTTATGACTAGCTTACTGAACTCTAGAACAGTGCTGCAGACCTTGATAATGTAGACAGATATTTTCTCACTTTTGTTCCACTTCTAAAAGTATCCATTTTCCCTTTCTGTCCTTTGGCACTGCTTCTACTATGTCTGTAGGCTCTGGCATGCCATGAACAGATACTATCTTGGTTACTTCAGATATCACTCGGCTGATTTTGCCTTGTGATGTTAATAACTTTCCTACTATAATTAAAGAGGAAAGCAAGCATATGGAAAAGAAGAAGTTTGAATATCCTTTCATGCTCAACAGGGATAAGTAAGTTCTCATACATTTATATACATGTATAATTGGGGGAACAGTTCTGAAAATATACTCTTAAAATATACACCTTTCACCTGAAGGTCGGAAAAAAAATTAGTATTTCCTATGAGTTATTTAGAAAATTCCACTTTGAAATATGTTTTTACCCGGCATGGATACATTTCTCAATTGTTATGACTAGGTGACAGTCAGGATTAGGTGATGTTCAGGATTTGAATTCAGTAGTAGTGATGACTAGGTTATTGTCTCAGATTTTAGCCTAATTAGAGTCTGTATGTTATATACACTGTTCAGGTTAGCAACCTGTTTCCTTTCCAGTTCTACAAGCTGATATACTTCTGGAATCCAAACCAATGTGAATAGTTTCAGCCCAAATCCTTCTGTAAGAATAAACCCCATTTAATCTTTCAGTTTAAAAGATGGTCTTCTTAAATTTACTGGGATATTATGGATACATTCACATACCTCTGACACTGGCATAAATGTGTGTTCAATACCAGTGTTGGACATCTCTCCTCCCAGGTAGAGTTCTCAAGGGATGCAGGGTAGTTGCAAGTGAAGTCAGAGAGCTCTGGCTCTCTAGCTTAAGTCATGTTTCTAGTCCTGGAGTTTCCTGGTTCATTAATTAGTAAGTTGACCAAATGAACATAAATGCCGAAGCAGGAATCTTCAGAGGCGACATGCACGGTGCCTTTAGTAACAAAGCAGTCCAAATCTGGGAAAAGTTACTTCAGGGCTTGTAAGGTCATGCAAGCATTAGTGGTAAGGTTTCATATACCATGTGCATTCTTAGGCTGTCTTTTAACCAAAGCACTTTGGGACGATGGAAAATCTCTAAGGTGCTTTACTGTTACCACGTGTAAGTTGGTATCCTGCTAACACTTATTATTCCATAGAGTTTTTACTAATGTGAGTAGTCTCACTGAAGTCAGAACAGTACCTCATCAATATAAAGAAGTGCTTAGGTCTGTTCGAAGGACTAAATCCTGTAGTCCTTTTGAATACTCAGCAGCTAGTTTGAAACCTCTGGAATCAAAGATACTATAATTAAGCCGGATAACTTTAAAGATATTTTCCATAAATTATGTGCCTGTGTCAAACTGTGACTACTTTTTGAGGACTCTTCAGATATTTCAGTAAAGGAGAATGGCCGTCACACATTTAAAGCACATTAAACAGACTGGAAGTAAATGAGAAGCCTACTTAAATCTGCAGAGAACTGGGGAAAAAAAAAAAGGCAGCCACATGCTGTGCAATAGAAAATTTCAGTCTTATCATTCTAGGAGTCTGTGTGCTGTCGCCTCATGAGTATCGTGATTCCTCTGGATTAATGTACCAAATCGTGTAATGGATAGCTAGCCAACCATCATCCACAATGCTGTGTTATTTATGGATGCCAGGCTAGGATTTGTTCTTTACAGCATGCAGAAGCTTCCTTTGGGTCAAGTCAGTTATCTTCATCATGCTGCTAAAATCTGCATATTGGATAGCTGTCCTGTAAGTCACTAAGATAATATTTTAGGGTTTCAGTTAACAAATCAGATTATCAATGCTATTTAACAGATATTCTGCAAGTGTGCATATATCCAGCTGAACAGCATAGATGCTTACAGTTTTAAAAAGTGGCTCAGGTCATCTATTGAAGAAGGTCAGCAGGTAGATAGACACAGAATAGTCTCAGTTTCTCCTTATAGTTTACAATCCATTAGTTTGTGTGATCTGAGTTAATTTTTCTGGTTATAAATTAAGCTGTGTTAATCTACACTAACAGACACTGTAGATCATTTCTTTTTGTGATTAACTTTGGAAATCAGATATATGAAAAGAGGAAACCTTCTTTGTTACCAAAGTGGCATATAGGAATTGTAGTCAGAACTGACAGAAATGCTGAAAAGCCATTATCAGACAGTGCCCAGCTGTGGTAACTAGTGCTTTTTATATTAACACTTCCAGCTTTCTGAAGACAAGCCAGTATCTGTGTTGACAAAGTGTTAGTGAAGCACTTCATGACACCTATAAAGGTCCTAACATAAATCCTATTTTGAAGATATATGGAATAATTTCTATTTTAATATTTTTTTCTTTTTGGAGCCAGCTAAGAACGTTACATTTAAAATTTTTGATAGTAGCATCAAGTTTTTTTCCGGTTTGTGTGTACAGGTGGAAGTCACCAACCAGATCACCTAAACATGTGGACATAATTCAGGACTTGAAGTTTTTCAAAGCTCTGACTTCTCCAAAGGTACCTAATGTATATGCTGTTCTGTGCCACATATAGAAACTGCAATTGTATTTCAGTTTTAGAAATTAGCCATAAATAACCCTACATATCCTTTTCATTCCATCTACAAGCTAGAACAAAAATGCATAAAGAGGGATTGAAGGAATCTCTCTGGTTTTCATTCTTATTGTTTCATACTTCCAAATTCCACTTTAGAAGGTAGCACACACTGGTTCACTTGTTTGGTTCAACAGCTGTAAAAACCCCTAGAATTTTCACATGCTCCAACAGCAATCCTAAATATCTTAAGTTTACTTGAAGGAAGTGTGAAAATACTAGAACAACAGTGAATCCCTGATTGCATACAATAGTTCTTCCAGGAATCCCATGAAATCAGAAACCAAGAGAGTTCTGAATTAGTTAGATATCGTTATGAATACTTTCTACAAGTCTATTTAAGAAATTATGAAACTCCTCCATCTTTACCTGAAAAGCCATGGGAACAGATGAAACTTCTTCTCTTGCAGTTGTAGTAGAAAAGGAAAAAGATACAAATCCTATGGCCACTTGCTAGAAAAGCTTCCATTAACACCTTTCTAACCATTCTTCCCAAAGGTTAGTAGTCGACAGCAAGTGAGGGGTATGAACTCTTAACATCCTCTCCTAAAATTTGTGGTACTGTGGGTCTCCTCTGTACCACAATCTGATATCCTAATGCAGCTAGAGTCCTAACAGTAGTCAGTAACAGACAACGTAACTTCATATGACCAGCTACTTTTCTCTGTGTACCTTGGGTGAAAGGATGAGTGCAACACACTTCTCCCCTGTTTATTGCTCTGTCTTGCCCGTCAGTTCTTCCTTTCTCACTTGTCCTTGCTGACTGAGACATCTAAGGTACAAGATCAACTCTCATCTCATTTGGGTGCTTTGAATCTAGTAGATGACTTGCTGCTAAGCAAAGGTAGTCAAACATGCAGTTTTGAGACATTCTGGCATTTCACCTCAAGGCACCAAGAAGTTGGTGAGCTCCCTTAAGTCATAGTTACACCAGTTGCAGGTGCTGCACAGTCTCCAGAATAGCCTCTGTTTAAATCACAGGGAAATAGATGTAGCTGCTTTTGTGCTGTAGAAGCATGCACTACAAAGTACTGGCAGTTGATCCTTGGTCCCCTGCTCTTCAACAGCTATAGGTACAACACTGTGTAATAAGAGAGAACTGTGTTAGTGGGAAAACATATGTTGATGCTGGGTATAAAAAATAAATTTACTGTAGCAAAGCCAGTGGTTGAGTACATTGTGGGTCAAGTCAGTAGAGGAGAGCTCTGCTTTGGGTTTTACCTAGTCATTCGAAAAGAGGACTCACTGTGGGTCTCATAGCAGAAGATACTTGATACGCATTAGCACAGGAGTCCCCTTCTGATTGAGCTCTTGATGAGAAAAAGGTTTGATTTCCTATCATTTGCCTCAGAGCAGAACAAACCAGTGGACTTAGGTTTGCACTTCAGACTAGAGGTATGCTATTCTGTGGCTGTGCACATAGAGTGTATGATTAGCTCGCTGTAATTCAGTTGCCCTGTCTTTCTGAAACAGGTAATGCCTAGTAATTAATACACGAGTAATGCTTAGAATTGAGAGAGAGACACTCGAAGAAATTCCTTTAGGAATGTTTTACATTGTTGAAGATGTGGTGTCTCTTAATCTGTTACATTAATGAGTGTGCTGTAGTAATATTATTAAGGCCATGAAAAAAATGTAAGTAGAAAATCTCTGCATAATGTACTCATTTTTTCAAATTCAGTGGAAGCAAGAGTTCTTTCAAACTGTACGTGCATTGTTTTTTTCCTTTTTGGAGGCCCATAAATTGTCTTCCTAGGGTGAAATCACAGCTGTATCATGTAAAGACAGTTTCATTTCCTGCCCATCTATGAGTACAGTACATAGGTAAGTCTCCACATTCATGTGAGTGTGGATGAACTGTCAAAGTACCTAAGCTATTTTCACAAATTCAAACCTTTCAGCAGTTAACAGAAGAATTGTCTTGTTCATCTGAAACTTTCCCAACTGGCTGCTGAAGTGTTTGTGATTTGCAAAGCCCAAAAGAACAACAGCAGACTGACAGCCCTGTGGTGAAGCTATCATCTGGGAGGGAGTTCTTACTCCATTACCCCTTGGTTAGCCTTCTCCTGTCCTCTGATAGCAGGCATCCACCAAATCTGGCAAGTATGCTAAAAATGATTCCTTTATTGAGCTCTTCCAAGGTGTTAATAGGTGAGAGAACTGTGTGTTTAAAACTTTAACTTAGGTAATAAACAGCATTTTGCTGTTAACTCTTCATTTTGTGTCCCTTGGGAAGCTGGAACTTCACTGGCTGTGCATTTTTTATAGCAGAAGAATGATCCCGTCCTAACTGAAAAAAACTGTTCAAGGCAGCCTTTACAAAAGAAAACCTGTGCATAAACCATAATCTCTCTACATAGTAATGATGTACATTGCTTCTGATAACATAAATGTCACCATGCGATTCAATAGCAGAAGTAATATCCTCATTACCTTTTGTCTTCAGCTAGTAATGCACTGACTTTGGCTTCCCTTGGTCAGATCCACAGACAACCTTTGGGGTTTTGGGTCTGCCAACAGAGGGGCTGGTGCAGTATTTGGGTCTCTTCCTATATATGAGGTGAGCACAAGTGTTTGTTTTTTACCTTTTCAGGTGGCATTCATACAGCAGAAGCCATTAGCACTAGTAAATTATTACAGTCACATACTCTGACATTTTATTGTTAACTGTCTGCTTCTCAATTTAATTTTCTAACATGCTTTGCGTTACTACCTATCCAACTCCATTCTCCATTTGTTGGAAGCTTGGGAAGCCAGCTGAAGAGAGCATGCTGCAAAGTGAGTACTCCAGACTTCTCCTATTTCAACCTTATATCATTAACTTTTTGCTCACACTCAACTCTTTAAGCTAGCCCAAAAACTATTGATTCTGATCTGCCCAAAGCTTTGGCTACTGTAAGTTAATAGTGTTTTATGGTTACTAGTGGTTTGATTTATTAGAAGCTGTCTAGCAAGGCTTCTTAGGTGGTTCTTTCAATGGAGAAAGAACGTCCATAGCCTTGTTTATTCCACTTATCACAGGATGGAAAGAATCATGCCTCGCAGAGGTGCCAATCCCTTTCTATAGAGGGTACCTAGAGAACTAGCTTGGATGAGACTCTTAACATCTAGATGCCTAGTTAGGTGGGATGAATAGGGGTAATCTGCAGTCAAATATATATGAATTAATCTTTGTGCATGCAGCATTACAGAGTATCTCAGAAACAGAAAACTCATGAGCACAATATTCAAATAGCACATACGCTATTCTTCTGATCATTAATGTGCCTTGGAAATATGTTTCATTTTCTTCCAGAAGAAGAAAATAAAATATAGGAGCTCTTGTTCTTTGGCAAGTTAGAAGCAACTACACTGAAGCCAAAGGCAGGCACTTCAAGGGATTTAAAATAAAATGAGATTAGACTTTTTCTGTGAGCTACATGCACAACAAATAATTTTTTGCCTATGCTGTTAAAAAAGTCTATCAAAGTGGTTTGTTCACCTGAACTTAGTAATTAGTTCTGGAAATTTTGCCATTTATTTTTTAAAGGTCGTCAGTGGAACAAAGCTGAGAGGTCTCGTCCCACTAAATGGGCAATGGAGACAGGTTTCAGTGGAGAACAGGGTCAAGACAAACACAGCACCCATCTACAGGAAAGTGGATTAGTAGGTTCCTTCTTTCAATTTTTTCCTGTGTTTTTCTCAGTTTCATTATTAAGTAGAACATATAGAAATCAAATCTTTGCTTCTATTTTAGTCCTTCCTGCAGAGAAAAAAATCTTATATAGCCAGTGCATGATTGCAAGATAAACAAAACTCCATCTCACTCCACTTTTTGATGGTTAAGACGGAAAACCACTTTACCATGATTAACTGCTTAAAGATTCAGAGCCATAAACCTGAAAAAAATTCTTCTGTAGCTAGCCATACAGACTTCTCTGAAGAACAATAAATATTATACCAGAGGTTCGGCTCTAACCTTTCTCTCCTGTTTCAGGAGCTTTGGTGTCCTTGGATAGGCAAAGAGTGGATGGGATGTTCCATAGGTAGCACACATACCTCACGGTATCCTAGTCAAATGTCTTCTTCCAGAAACATTTAGATTTTTGTGTTAATCATGTGGAGATAAGACAGAAGGAAGATTGACAACTAGGTTCAAATAATGAGAAAACTCTATATAAAGATACCTGGATTTAGGTCACATCATCATAGAACACACCATCTTTAACTCTGCACTATTTTCAGCTGAGCTAACCTTGTGTTAATTAAACATAATTACAGAAATAGAAAAGAAACCAACCAACCAAACAAAAAAACCAAGCAAAGCTTCTTGCAATTTTTTTGTTAATGCTATGTGGACAAGTCTTCAGAATTATATTCTAACACCTCCTAGTGGCAATATTATTGTTTGTTTAGAAGATGCCTTGACCAGAACTATTAGCAGAATGATATGGCCATATTACCCAAAAAATTCATTTTCAGCAGCTCAGATTCCTTTTGGTTTATGCTACTTTGCTTTACAAATGCACTAACACATCACAGTAGCGAATATCTGATCAGAGAAGATTTCTTTTTTATTAGCTTTCCTGATTAATTTCCTGCTTGTCACTTCAGGTTTATGGACAGAAACCTGATCTATTGTTGCACCGATTTAAGTCTTAGCTATGCAGATTTAAAACAGTAAAAAACACTGCAGGCCAACTCAATTGACCCCAATTATTTTCATTACTTTTATTATATAGTACAAACCAAGCCTAGGGCATGGTAGATGTGTTTGAAGGAAGGTCAATGTATGATTCAGCGTGTAATGAAGGTGAAAGTATTATAGCGTTATTTTATCATTATTGTGATTCAATATGAACTTACACTGAACTGTCGTAACAAAAGAACAAAATTGTAGAAGTTATTCAGTATATTTTAGGGTGATGAGAAATCATACTTCTTTTCAGCAGTTGACAGTGGCTGTTTATTTAATGAGAGGGTAGTAACAATGTCATCCTGGTGGATTTTGTGTTATTTGAAAGTTTCAGCACATCCCAAAGGGGCACAGCTTAAAACCTACTTTACATCTTGCCTGTTTTTATGTTTGGATCATGAATCCTTAATCTAAAACTAAACCTTTGGATAGCACTGGAAGAGAAATGGCAAATGTTGGAAACTAGCACTAGGTAATAATAGTATCACAATGAACACATCTTTCATCCTGTGCTGCATAGTGAGCCACCCTTCTGCTTGGGAAAGCACATGGCAAAAGAGAAAAGGATCTTGGGTTTATGTAAAAATCATTGCCGGTTGAAGTCAGTGCCCATTCAACATCTAAGAATTCATTATGGGCTAAGACAAAGATCTGAACCAGGACCAGTGTAGTATATATTATGTAAAAGAAAACTCTTGCCTGAGATCTTGGATTAAATATCTGCTTCCTTGGGGAAGATGCTGCAGGAACTTTGATAACCAGGGACGGATAAAATTAGTTCTACATTGACAGAAAGATGTGTGGATTTTAGAGCCAAAGGAGATTGGCTGTGTCATCCAGTCTAACCTTCTGAGTGGCAGAGAAACTGCCCTGAGTATCTTCTGTGGCCAGGTGCTTCTTTGTGTTACTATTTTGGTTCCCAGTTGAAAGGAGCATCCTAGGGTTCTTAATGTACATTTGCTGCCAGTTATTCTCCACAGGTTTTTTCTGCTCCAAATTTGTCAAGCCTGGACTTTCATATATTGGATATTGTACTGCCTTTTTTTTTCTGCCAGATTAAGCTTCATCAGTCATGAAAAGTCCTTTCCAAAGATAATTCTTCTTAATCAAAGAAGGCAGTATCTGCTCTCCATCATCCAGTCAACTTGTCTGAGCTGAAACTAAGGAGCAGGCTCGGCATTTTAGCTGAGGGGCAGTGCACTGCAGCTTCAGGAGCCAGCTCAGGTCTGGAAGCAGTGTATTACTCTAATGTAGCATTCGATCTGAACAAAAAAGCCCTGTCAGTTCCAGTATGTTCCTCATAGGTCTGGCTCCAGTATCCCTGCAGATGCTCCCCAGGGCCTCTGGTTTTTCTTCTCCCCAAAAGCCCCATGAAACAGAAACTCAGAGGAGTGTGATACAGAGAAATTACGCCACACTCTGTGAGCTGTTTTGAGGGCAGAAGCAAAATACAAATGACATTCTCCTTACTCAGGTTCTACTAGCCTCCCAGTTACTCTTGATAGCAAAGTTAACTAATTTGAGCTTTGTGAGTCTCTCACTACAAGGCACATTTCTGTAGCCTTTTTATCTCTTCCCATCACATTGGTTATCTTTTTTTAAGTGCCTGCCTCAGAAGTCTATTTTATTCTCACAGTCTTATAAGCATCAAATATGCAACAGTAAGTTAATATGCCCTTGCTATTTCAGCTGGTTAGCTCCTTGCTTATGCTTTCAAAGAGCATGTTCATCCTCCAGTTCAGAAGAGTGCATGCTGAGCTCCTACTCAGTTAATTATCTGTCACGATTCCCTGAATCCTTCCTAGAATTTAAGCATTCCAGCATAGTGTCATAACATGGCACAGGTCACAGAATACATATTCTATGATCCTTTGTCTGGCTAAACACACAAATCCCTGCCAAGGGTGTCAGCTTAGTGAGTATAGGATAATCCATGTATCTAGTGCCATTATTACCAACTATTTTGGGGAAAATAGTGGGTTTTCTGTGTTACTGGTAATGAACAGTGTTTGATTTGCTGGCCTTGGAAAGACTGTCTTCTGATGAGAAGACAAGGACTTGCAATGATTCACCTGTCTTCAACTTGTTATAAGGCTATGATGGATTTGGGGATAATACTGCTTTTTTTTTTTTCAGCAAAATATCTTGTGGGAGTATATTTAAAAATATTATAATCAGTTGTACTGTGTCTGCTTGGGATGAACCTAATTTTCTTCACAGCAGCCTGTATGGTGCTGTGTTTTGGATTTGTGACTAAAATAGTGTTGCTAACACACCAGTGTTTTGGCTGTTGCTGAGCAATGCCTGCACAACATCAAGGTGGTTTTTTCCCATCCCCCAGCGAATAGCCTGGGGATGCACAAGAAGCTGGGAAGGGACACAGCTGGGACAGATACCGTATAATGTCCTGCTCAGCAATAAGAGCTCATGGGCCAGAGGAGGAAAGCAAGATGTTCATGGTTACAGTGTTTGTCTTCCCAAGTAACCATTATGTGTGCTGAGGCCCTGCTTCCCAGGAAGTGGCTAGATATCTGCCTGCTGATGGGAAGTAGTGGATGAATACCATATTTTGCTTTGCGTGCACATGCAGCTTTTCTTCACTTATTAAGCTGTCTTTATCTCAGCCCATGAGTTTTCTCACTTTTGCTCTGCATCCCATTGGGAGAAGTAAGCAAGCAACCG
Source organism: Coracias cyanogaster (assembly GCA_033124195.1). Taxonomy (NCBI): domain Eukaryota; kingdom Metazoa; phylum Chordata; class Aves; order Coraciiformes; family Coraciidae; genus Coracias; species Coracias cyanogaster. Next base: position 6,395 of record JAVSBS010013735.1, on the reverse strand, counting down.
GGTAGGTGGTTAGTGTCTGCCAGGGTCCACCCACCACATTAACCAACCTTGTTATTAAAACTAAAATCAAGCTTGTCTGACAAAGCAAGTGGCACCAGAAAAAAGTATAATCTGCCATTTACTATTTGTGTTTCCTTTATCCACCCCATGATTTAGCAGTTAGCATATGAAAGGTAACATGTCTGCAGTTCCCCGAGTCCTATTTAGCTTTGAAAGACAGCTACATCAGCTCTCTTCCAGTCACCTGAAAATTGCCTAGTCTTCAAAGATTAGTAAAAATTAACAGTTCAGGTTCAGAGAGTTCCTTACTCATTTCTTCTGATGCTCTTATGTGTTACGTTTTATAATTGTGTAAGATCCTTTTTGGTACAGACTGTATTTATACTTAGAACTAAAATATTTTACTGAGGTTGCAAGATACAGATATCCCACTTCAGTTTACCTATTTACTTCCTCAGAACTGACTCATTCTTTTCTTTTTACCAAATGTTTAGCACTGCTAGGATTTTGTTTTACACAATGTTATCCAATCATCCATCTTAAGTGTCACAAGGAAAGCAGAGGCACTTTGTTTCTGTTCAAGATGATCTACTAAGGCATTGCACTGCACAGAACTCATTAGAAGAGGAAGAAGTTGTTTATTGTGTGCTAGAGAAAGAGGATGCTACTGGAAGGAAATCAAGTACAGAAAAGCGTAACAGGCAAGTGATACTTCCAAATACTCATCTTCAAGCAGCCTTTTCAATGCTGGATCTAGCACAAAGCTATGTGTTAACAGATTTGTTGGTAATTAGCTGTGCATTTTCTCTGTCAATGTCTCTGTATTCCTTTGCAGGTTTCTTTCCACCAGCATCCACAATTATTTGGCAGGCTTAAATGTTTCACGTGTACCAGTTGTTCTGTTGCTCCAGATCATTACTGTATTCTGGAAAGGTATCTCAACAGGAGAGCCTCTTTCAGCACGGCAGAAATTCATGGTTGTACTGGCTGCAGTAGTTACTTTGCCAGAATTTCATTACAGCCTTTGCTAGTGCTTTACAAAATCTGGGACGTTCTTCAGCTGCCCTCACCCACTGGGGTAATTCAAGCTGAATGGCATCAACAGTGCCAGAACTGCGAGAACCGAAAGTCTTTGTTATGTATCCACCACTATAATAGCTCCCATTATTTGGGCTAGGATTGGATGGAGAAGGCACACAAACATAACTGTTATTTTGTTCTTCAATATATTTACCCAAACTTCTGTTTCCTGCAACCAAAATCTCAGAAGACACATTGATCAGCTGACTGGCCAGATGGCCAATTGAGGAATGTGATGCAGAAAAGACACCCGAGTTAAGGGAAGTTCCTGAAATTGTATAACCCAGTTCTATCCACTGTTCAGGGTGTGCTTGTCCATGGATATCCAGAATCAGACCCCCTGTCATCTGTGATTTTGCAGTGGTCAAAAATCCCATATACTCCTCCCAGGCCTGTTCTGCTTGGGGAATTCCAAAGGAGGCTGCTTCTTTTTCCCTGTTAGCATCCATCTTGAACCTCTGCAGGTGGTTTATAATGATATGTGGGAAGAAGCCATCAGTAATTTTGTTGATTTATTCAATAATAATAACGTCGATAATCATCGGAATCATGGTTGGATACCTATTTTACTATTATAGGAAGAAAATCAAACGACATCCAGCAGTTGAAAGTCCTGTTGAAACAACCGAATTACAAGAACTTCCTAGTGCCTTCGCCAGAGCCGAGAGGGAATTTTAGGAGGGAGATGTCAGGGAATTGTGATGGTT
>JAVSBS010013734.1:19576-50238 GCA_033124195.1 Coracias cyanogaster | reverse complement strand
CGAACCCCACCTCTCCCCAGCCGGGCCTCCCAGCAGAGGTTCCACGGGCCTCCTCTGGCCCCGCTCCAGCAGGTCCATGTCTCTGCTGTGCTGAGGCCTCCAGAGCTCTGCTCCCAATACTGCTCCAAAACACACGTTACCTGTGGCTTCTCCAAGAGGCACAGCACATTGCCTGGCATGGCAATAAAAGCAAAGTTTTTCTACTGTTAGTTGCAAAATATAGAACAGGACCTTTTCAGTTAATCGTGGAAACCGCGGGTGTTTTCTGCCTCCAAAACATGTATGCTAGTCTGCTTTCAGATTTTTTTAAAGATCACAGATACATAAGATAGTCAGATGAAATTCTTTAAAAGTAGCATTTATTCTGCTGCACTCTTTCCCTAGCTCATTTACAGCAGATGATACACAGCCCTGCTTGTTGCGTGAGATAGGGGCTACAAAAGGTGTGGAAATTATTTTCATCTAATTTAGGATTGATTTCCCCTCATTCCACTGTTTTACTAAGCAACAGCAGTCACACTAGAGCACGCAACATGCTAAGGATGTATCATTTCACCCTCCTTTTTTAAAAATTCAGATTCCAAGTGCCTAACTTCCCAGCCCCTACTCTCACTTTTAATTAACGTAGCGCTCGTGAGAAGTGACAATTTTCTTGACAGTGATGAACAGCGAGTCGTGTATTTATCCACCCAAGAGATGCGCTGCAGACAAGCCAAGCACTTTTCTCATCTGTGCTCCTCAGTCTCGATCTCGGAGGGCCGAGTTCATTACGGAGCGCACTCTGGCCCTGGCCTTTCGCTTCCCCGTGCTGGAAGGAGTATCAATTTTCATTTGCATAGTTTATCTGCTGAACTCTAGGCTGCCCATTGAGTTTACACAAATCTCCCAAAAAGCTGTTAGACGGCAATATTTCACATCACGGGCTCAGCTCTTTGTCAAGACATCCACACATTTTAAATCCGCATTTTTGCTGATTCTTGGAATATCTGGGGCCGTCACAAACCTTTCGTTGGTACTGACAGACTCATATACAAGTCACCCTTCACTCACCAGAATAATGAACAATAAAACCAAAAGACTTCCAGAAGGGCTGGGTAACAACGACATTCTCTTAAATACCATCTTGGAGTTGCTTCCAGCTCTTTGCAGTTTCCAAGTCCCTACTTGTTTATCAGGAAATGCTTCTAGAGCAGATGCAAACTTACGACAGTCACGCTGCCTTTCCTAGGTATGCTTTGCCCACCTCCCGTGAACAGTTTGGGATCCCCAGAAGTTCTTAACTGAAAAACTTGATGCCTTCAAAACCAAACACTAGAAAAACATGAACTTTCAAAGAAGTGAGAAAAAGACATGTTGGCATTCACCACAAAATACCTTGCAAAGAGAATCCGGTGAAGATAAAAGCTTGCCTGCTCCAGGTATTTAGTAGTCATTAAAAAAAAAAAAATACAATACGAAAGCATTTTTAACAATACAATCACAGTTTTCTGTGAAAACAGAGCCTCACCCGAGCAGTGCCCCAGGCCGGCTCTAACCTGGGGTTCAGCAAGAGGGTGTATTGGCAGGGACCAGCACAGCCCGTCCATTTAACCTCTCCTGTGCTTTTTAATATTCTTTTGAAAGCACCCAGGTTCACCTCTGCTCCCCTCGGGAGGTGCCCTCACCCGGCCCGGCCTAGCCTGCTCTCCGCTCCTGGCGTCCCCCGCTCGGTCCAAGGCGCCGGGGCGACTCGCCTCCCGGCAGCACCAACATTCAGAAACGATCTCGACTCCTTCCCGCCACCGGGAGGGGCATTTATCACCTCCTCCCACCGGCCCCACACCTCCCGAGGGCCAAAACCGGGGAGGAGAGCCTCATGGCCGACATCTTGAGTGAGGGCAGGTAGAGGCAGGCCTGTCAGGTGCCGGCCGCGGCCATCTTTACTCAGGGCATGAGCCCGCCGGGCGCTGTGCGGCCGCCATTTTGAGTAGTGGCACGCTCTGCCCTCAGCGCTGACCATTCGCTGCCTCAGGAGCCATATTTGCTGAGGTCAATCCCCCTCCCCGAAAACCCCTCCAAATCCCAAGACAGGCCCCTCAGCAGCCCACGAACAACCCGCAGGGCTTCCAGCTCTCGCCGCCCCTCCCCGCGGGCAGAGCGGCCTCTCCCCGCGGCGGGGGCCGCTCCTCCCCGCGGTACCGCCGGGAGTCAGCTGACGGCAGCGGCGGGCTCCATCATGGCCGCCCGGCCGCGGCGGCCGCCGGCGGGGCTGGGGAGGCGGAGAGGCGCGGCGGAGGCCTGGATCCTGCTTCTCCTCTGGTTCGCGGGTGCGGCCGTGGAGGGAGCGGCGGCGGGCACGGAGCCTCCGCTCAAGTGCGACGAGCTGAGGCTGGGGCAATATCCTGAGCGCGGCCGGGGCTGGGGCGGGCGGCGGGGGCTCGGTTGCTATGGCGATGGGGCCCGGGAGGGCGGAGGAGCCGGCGGAGCCTTGCCGCGGGCCCGGTTTGTCTGAGGGGAGGTCGCTTCGGGTGTCAGGGAAAGCCTCAAGTCAGGACCCCCGAGGGGGTCTCAGCTGGAAGGAGGAGGAGAGGGCCCGGCTGCAGCGGCCTAGGTTCATTTTGGAGGGAGTACCCAGTGTGCCTGGGTGCTGATTTGGCCAGTCTCCCCGATTTTCAAAGAGGCAATCCCATGGGATGAGAGACCCCTCTCCCCCACCCCCTCCACCTGCTTATTTTTTGCAGGATACCGGAGTGAGAGCTGTGGCTTTGCACAACGTGGGTCCTCCTCCACAGTCCAGAGGAGCGGGGCACAGATGTTAGACTCTAGCTGCAAAGCTCCCGACTCTCCAAAGGCGTGTCAGGCCTTCCCAGAAAGTGTTTGCTGATGGTAGTTGACAGTTAATTGATGTAGCTGCAGATCAGAAGTGTCAGGAAAGTAAATCTTGGAAAAGTTAACTTCATCTCCTGCTTTACTTGGCTGTGGGAGTTCAGAGCTCTGGAAATAAGTTCCCGCTCAGGATTTTTCTAGTCCAAATTCCTGGCGTTTCAGATGTTCCTTTTTAGGTGTTCTTTGAATGTTGTGTGCTACTGTAGATTTAATCTTCTCAACCAAATGCCTCATCTTGAAGCTACTGTGATGTTGGAATAAGTGAAGAAGACTAGATTAGGTGTGCTACCTTGTTGCCTTCAAATACAGAGGCTGTGACTGATAAATATTGTAGTTCCTTTAGGTTGTGCTGACTGCAGCACTAATTAAACGTGGAGCTTATGCGATATATTGGTGTATTAAATTGGATTAGCAGATTTGCTGTATGGTAATGTGCTGTTCCTATTTTGGGGGATGGGGAGGAACTAACATCAAGGTGCATCTTAAATCCTCAGGGTTTAAAGAGGGTGGAATAAATTACTGTTAAACCTGTTGTAGTGTTTGATATGAAAAATGTTTTCCTCAATTACCTGAACATATATGTGCGAAGAGCCTAAAATAGATAATAGTACACAAGAGCCAATGAATTGTACGAATCACACAGCATATGGTAAGGATTTCTAACTTACATATTGCCAGTACTGACATTTTCCAAGGAAGTGTTCAATTTATGCATTTGTGTATCTGCTAGATGAGCTTTATAAAACATGAGATTAGCAATATCATTAGTATGAAAGCCTAAAACACTTCTGTGGATTGGATGCTGTGCTAAAAATTAATGAATACATTGTCTCTGATTGGTACGTTTGTAAGTGAGGTTTCTGGTAAATCTCTTCAATGTCTATTATATCCTCTAGGCTCTGTCCTGCACTACTGTGATTAAAACAAACCATTCCTCTCATACTAATTTTGCATATACTTAGAAGAATTGACATGTGACAGAACAGACTTTAAAATCTCCTATTTTTAATTTTTTTTTTTTTTTTTGTAAGGAAACATGGTGCCTTCCATCATCGTGTTTTTGGTGCCATGAGGCTCTGTTTTGAAAACACGTTTGTTCTGATGTTAAGGTCTGGTGTACTTTGGAGTACAACAGCAAAATGCTTAAATTGATCACTTGCTTTACTACATATGTTTAGCTTTTCTGATGTTCTTAGGCATAGAAACAAATAGTCTCTGTGTAAGCTAATAGCACCACAGTTTCACTTTATGTGCACTGATGTTTAAAATACATGTGTATGCTTGTTGCCTTTCATATTTTGTGTTCCATAAATGCTGAATAATTTTCTGCACTGGGATGCTCAGGAGTAGTGAAGGTTTTCCAAATACTTCCAAAACTGCATGAAAGTACTATGCAAAATTGACCCTTTTAAAAAGTTATTCAGTGCTTTATGTTATCATTGACATCATGTCCCTGATTGTAAACATCCAGTTAGTGAACAGAAAGAATATTCTGTAGTTTGAGATTGATCACAGCTCAAATTGCTAATTGTCCAACTAGTTACCCTGTGATTGTATTTTAATACATTGCACATTTGAACAGGAGATAAGCTTCAGAGTGGGAAAAGCTGGTAAATTAATTAACATTGTTTTCTGTGCCTGTATAGAGTATTCTACACACACAGCAGTTTTTAGGTTTTCCCCACAGTCCCCTCACTTCCTCTTTCGGTATTATCTAAGCAATAAAAAGTTAATCTTCTGGATCATGCTTGAAGCGTGATCTGGACACCTTTCTGGTATCCATCACCCAAGCACGTAGGGTTTAATTCAGAGCAACCAAGTAGCGTCATTGAGTCGCAGGTTTGGAATCTTACTGGCATGACACTAGCAAGGAAACTGTGGCCTTTCTTAGATCGATGTATTTAACTGCTGTGGGTTGCTTGATTTTTTTACAAGAAAGAATGTTTGGGGGGTTGTTTTGTGGTTGTCTTACATCAGGAACATTGATCAGTACTATCCATGACTTTATAGCTGTGAAGTCCAGACATAACTCTAATTAATGAATTTTTTATTTTTTTTTGGCCCCTATGCGGGATAGATATTTAAAATATATATCCAAATCCCAGTCCTCTTGTCTGTGTGTACTACTGGAAAATCTGGAAAGAAATGTTGAACCTGGCTTGTAGTTTTGTTGTTGGAATCAACCAACAGGACTCAAAAGTACTAAAAAGTGATAGAAAGTGGGTAAAGGACTGGGATTTGTCTCTTTAAAACAACAGACTTCAGCATCGGAGAGTGACTAATGTTCTGGTAATACATGGCAAATTTCTGGCAGATGTCACTTTTTGCTGTGATTTCAACTTTGCTTCTCTTAAGAGTCAAGCTTTATCTTAGAATAATAGAATAATTTGGGTTAAAAGAGACCTCAGGAAGGCACATACTCCAGCCTCCTGCTCAAAGCAGCACAGGCACTGAACTCAGACCAGGTTGCTTGTGGCTTTGCACAGGCAGATCTTGAGAACCTCCAAGGCTGGTGATGGCACTACCTCTCTAGGCAACTTGTTCCAATCTTTGACTGTCCTCGTGATGGAAATGTTTTCTGTACGTCAGGTTCAGGCTTCCCGTTGACTCCTATTGGAGCCAGAATGGAAATCACAACAGAATCAGGGCAGCAATTAGGTTTGTGTATTTTGCTTCATATGTACCAAGGAAAAAAATACAAGTTAGTCACAGGACTAGCTTAAATTTTTTTTTTTTTTAAGGAAGTAATATGTGCGTGTGTACTGTGCTTTGTATCAAGACTTGCACAGTAGAACTTCATTTCATAGAATCATAGAATGGTTTGGGTTGAAAGGAACCTTAAAGCTCATCTAGTTCCACCCCCACTGCCACGGACAAGGACACCTACCGCTAGACCAGGTTGCTCAAAGCCCCGTTCATTTGTTTGTTTCACTTGTGTCTTGTCAGAGAAATGCTACAATACCCAACCAGTTACTGCTTGATTTCAAATAACTTTTTGTCCTCAGTTCAGTGTCTGCCAGCACCAAATATTACTTGCAAGGATCACCTTGGCATAGAAAAGGTCTTTACAGGACATGAAGTTGGATTTTACAAGCCCATTGCATGTCGCAATGTGTAAGTACGCTCTTGGTTTCTGTAATAGTTTATCTTTGTTTTCACATTGACATTCTTCTAAAATACTATAGTACAGAAGAAAAAAGAGAGGGTGGAACCATACACGCGTTGCCCAGTACTTCATGCTGTAATAAAAACTATTAATAGTATAAGGATACAACGTGCATGTTTATAAGTAAATTTGTCTCTGCCTTGGATGCTTTTTTTGTTTGTTTAGTTACGTTTGTGTCCGTGCTTTACTTTGGATTTTACCTTTGCTTTACTTAGTACTTTACCCTGGCAAAAATCTTCCCCAAATGCTAAGGCTACATTTCACATATGCTTAAAATCCACACAGCTGCTGCAAGGAGCCATCTGGGGACACCTCTCCATCCCTTCCCCCGACATACCCACCGTACACTGAGTCAGGGAGCTGATCTGGGTGCGAACTAGCTTGGATCAGTTCCCCAGTTTGAGTCACAATACGGTCGCTTCAAGTGCTTGTGCCAGCACAAGGATGAGGGCAACTCAAGGATAAGAAAGAGTGGAGAAAGGAAGGCTGGGCTGCGCTGCTCTGTTAGTGCCAGTGTGGGTTTGTGCCAGTTTAAAGTGTGCCTGGAGTTGCAGCTTAAGTTGTAGTACGCCTGAATATTGGGGGAGTTTAAGTCTCTCCCCAGTTCCCCAAAAAAATCTCTTTTAGAGGACCTGTTCTCTATTTTTAAACAACTTTTATATTTCATCAGATCCTCTGTGTCTTTTAAGAGCCTGTTTCCAAACCGTGAAAATGATGGAGCAAGTTTTTCTAAAGCACATTGTGAGCAGTGCAGAGCTCTGGATACCAATAAATGTTCCAACTGGCCAATGCTAATGATCCGCCAACACCTGCCAGTACCATTTGTTTCTCCTTTTTGTGGGAGTCAAGCAGGAGCCTTTTTCTTTTATCCTGCTGGAATCTTTGCAAATCAAAACTCTAGTATTTGCTGGATATTCCTTATCTCTCTAGTGGGCAAATAACTGATGTGATACTTACTGCTCCATAATTTGCCTAACTCAGAAGTACAGCTCTGCCTCATAGCTTCATAAATATTTTCTCTGTATTTAGTCTTCTCAACAGTCAAAGCTCAGCAAATTGAAGAAAACATATTATTACGTCTAATCAAATTTAAATGCTAGCAAACTAGACTTCAGTCACATTTTTGTCCACAAACAATTGCATTTCAGTCACATCTGTGATGGGGACTGAGAATAAGATGAGCTATATTAGTTGAATAAGATGGCCTCCTTTATGGAGTAGACAGTGATTCTTGGAGTTTTTTGTATATGCATACTTCTGGTTTAATATATTTTCTAGAAACATTTTTTTAAATGTAGATTTTCTTTCCATTTATTAATTTTAAAAAATCTATGTTACTAGAAAAATTTAATCCTTTTGATGTCTGTTACTTGATAGTGACTATCATTTATGATTAAATAATCAATGGTTACGCTACCAAAAGAACTTGCTGTGGCTTCTCTGCTTCCATGACTGCTAGTATGGCAGAAGGGGTAGAGGATCCTTTGTGGGCTTGCTGAAAACTCCAGCAAAATACAACTGTGAATGCAGAATGAGTTATGCAAGCATGCGCTTGATAAAGCCCCAAAGCCAATTAAAATGGCAGCAAGATTAATATTACCATCCTTCATATCTATACTCGTTTAAAAAGCGGTCTAGTCACCGATTGTTATATGAGCCTTTTATAAAGCATTTTGGAGTGTTAGCAACATTATTTTAAGCAGGAATCTCCAGCTTAATGTTATGACAATAGGCCTGCCTTTTCTACTGCTTTTTGGAGATTCTCCAGCATCTTATTTGAGTTTTGATGGAAACTGTCTTCTGGCAGAAATAACTGCGTATCACTTAATGAGCAAATTGGTTTCAGGAGGCATCTTCCCATAGCAGGATTGTCCTAGCATGGGGACAGCAGGTTAATCTCTATCCCTAGCTCTTGGAAAGGACAAAGCAACAAGTCGTCCTTAGCCAAAACTGTAATTTCGCAGAAGTCCAGATAACAGTTCTGGGATCCAGTTATTTTAGAGCAAGACCAGGAGGTGTTACATGTCTATATAACTGGATGTGTTCAAGTTTGTTGCTCCTCATATTACTTCAAGGAAAAGCTTGTAAATGCTAATAAGGTTGTTCCACCAAAGAAGTCCTGGGAGTCAAGATTGCTTTGGTTTGGTTGTAATTCAATGTTTTAGAGGTAGTTTGGTTTTTTTTTTTTTTGCCAAATTCCTGAATTCTCCAACTTGACACTCGGTATTCTATTTTGCTTAATATGCACAAGCCCTGATTTTGCAGACTTGACATGTCCATTGTCCAAGTATTGCTGTTCCAGGCAAGCACTCCATGAAATGGTAGCCTGTGAAATTCATCGAGCTCAGTGTAGACAGGTCTTTGAGCAGTTTTAAGGGACCCCAAAAGAGCACAGCAACTTCTGTGACCTACAGCAGTACCTGCATATACCAACGGGTGTGGAAGTGCTGGAAGAAAACGTTCTGAACGTGGCAGCTACAAGAAGTGTATGCAGAAAAAAAATAGAGATTGCATGAGGCTCAGAAGCAAGAAAAGATCAGAAGAGGAACTGAAGAGAAATTGCATCTTCCACCCAATTGTAGAAATTCATTTTAATGCCTGGGATGTGTTATTTTCCTACGCACTCGTTTAGTCTTCAGCACATATTTACTGAAAGGGTAAGACAAAGGAAATAAGAAGTGGATGCAGCGTTGTTACAGCATTCACATGCTTCCACTTCATACGAGATTTCTTCTGCCTCTCACTTTGATGTTGAATAGGTTGTGGACTGTTCTGCTTTTAAAAGCATCTGGGTGCATCGTTTGTGACTAGTTTTGGTCAGGAGCATCTCAAATTAATCTGTGTTCCCACCTCTTTCTGTAAGAGCTCCCTTTATGCTTTAGTGTCCTTGGAGAGTTGTTGACACTTTGTAGTTGATAAACAATTCCCAACGGTTTACCTCAACGTTGAAATAAAGCCGTTAGTGCTCTTCACAGTAGAAACAAGACAGTTCTAAAGATGATCATTTACATTACATTAGGTTCCAGGAATGCCCAGTATGGTCTGTGTTGCTAATAAGTGCTAAGTAACAAATATTGAAGCAAGAGTCATGATTTAATCACCTAATGCTGCTATTAAGTTTTAAGGTCAGTAAATCTAGATAATAAGCAGAAAGGTAGATCTTTATTTGGCATTGAAAGTGCTTAATAAAGGTGCCTGGACCTTTCTCAGCTACTGTCTTTGTGAAACTCTTATGTTTTATTCAACTGTCAACCAAGAGTTTAATTTGGGCTTATTAAAAAATTGCTGGCACATAGTAGTACACGTATCAAAACAGTGAATTATTGAATATTTTTAAAGTTCTAATTACATTTGGGGTTGCTTTTCTTTTCAGAAGCTAGCTGCTTGCCAATGCAGCAAAGGATGCGGCAAGCTCGAGTGTTGGTAGCTCTACGTTTCTAGCTTATTAGTATGAAGTTCACATCAGCAGCGACTGAAAGTTACAGGTGGTTGGGTGGCCCCATCCCTCCAGCTGTTGGCGAGAACGGTGCCAATTAGTACAAATCTCAAAAAGTCTGTTGTATCTGTATTTTGTATGACTAACCACGCTATGCTTAACTTTAGAGTACCTCTCTATCCCTGTAGACATTGGTACCGTCAGCAGTTCTTTTCATTTGTGCGTTTGTGCCACTTACTACCTTTAGAGTGTAGTAAATGGATACGCGACTTGCCCTTTTTGTTGAATCCTTCCTGCAGCTTCTTCAAGCAGTGGCCATGGTTCGTTTCTCCTTCAGATCTCATTGCAATTACTGTCATGGCTGACATCTCACCTGTCTATCCTGTTCCTCTCGATTTGGCTGCGTGTGAGACTAATGCCTACAGACAGTATGCATCCCCCTCTTAGCTTCCTGGGGTCGTCTCAGCAGGGCTGGGCTGTTAGGAAGTACTCTGTGAAACTGGGAATGTATCAGCAACTGAATTATGTCTTGACAAGAAATGATGATTTAGTTTCAGAATAATCTGTATTCTGCAAGAGTATACTTGTGTTGCCACAGCTGAGGTTGCCTCCCCAATTTGAAAGCTTAGCATTATCAATTCTGTGTCCGTTAATTGAAGATAAATAACAAGTCTGTTGGTGGGGTTTGGTTGTTTTTTTTTTTTTTTTTCAAACTGAAGCAGCAGGCAAATGAGTCACTGCTTGAATTCTCAAAAGTATGAGTGAATATATTTTGCAGTCATTGTCTATGTTACTTGTTTCTTTTGGCAGAAATGGATACTCCTACAAAGTGGCAGTGGCTCTGTCCTTATTTCTTGGATGGTTGGGAGCAGATAGATTTTATCTGGGCTATCCTGCATTAGGTAAGTTTATTTCTTTTTTTTCTTTGAGGTGAAGCTTATTGCTGTGACTGAGTTGTATGCGTATACTTTTATTTTGAGCAATGAAGGCTGACAGTCACAGTTTTAATATTTATAACCAGAATCCTTACTTTGTTGTCAAGTAAGATAAAATCCTGCAGTATCCTCAGCCTGCTCTTCTGTTGGAGGGAGTGGTGACAAATGGATATATAGTTGTGCAACAGAAAAAATCCTAATAAGCAAACCTGATTATTGCTATTCCTGGTTTTCCTTTCCGGTTGCTTTGCATCGATGTTTACTGCAGCGTTCTTTGTGAGACACTGAAACAGAAGTGGGTTTGACTCATGTGCCAGCGACTTAAATAATGCTTGATTTTCCCAGGAAAACAGCAGACAAACTTGACAGTTATTTTGCAGTTAGTGTTTTTAAGACCTGATTCCCAGGGTGATGGTGCCGCTGGCTTTTAAATGATGGAAATACCTTTGTATGTTAGAACTACTTCCACTGGCTTTGTTTCTGAGCGGGACAAATGGAGTAAATTAGAGTCTATGAGTTGGAAAAAGCTATACATGATACTGCCACTTCTTGAGTTTCTCCTCGTTAAATGCAAACCCTTGGTTTTTTGACATTATCTGTCCTTCTCGATAATGTTGTATTAACATCAGTGTCTTTTTTTTTTTCCCCTGAGATTCTATAATTAGCACTTACTTTTGTCCACCTGTTTCACAAAAAGATACATTTTTAGAAGCGATCAATAAGGTGCTCCTTTTTGTTAGACCATTGGATTTGGAATAATAATTTGCAGTAATAATTTTGTAATATATTGTAGTAATATAGATTCCTAAATGCTCCGTTCTTATATATAAGTTCTTTATGGCTCATGCTTGCTAACACTACTGGAATATGCTGTAGCCAGTATCCAAAGTTAAAAGACTTAAAACTCTTCCAAAATCAAGTTTTCAAGCTTTTGAAAGGTGAAGATGACAAAAGCAAATAGGTAAGAGTAGAAAAGAGAAAAGGAATAAAAGCCAAGAGCCTGGATGCCTTGGCAGTGGTTTACTGAGGGGTTTTGAGGTCATCCATGCCTTGGCAAAAAATGCTTAAGAAAGGTTGATAGCATTGAAATATTTTATGCAAGTGTAATGAAGACTGTAATGCTCTTTGGTTTTTTGGTTTTTTTTCTCTTTTGCTTAAAGAGTGCACAAATACAAACAAGATATTGCATATGAAGAAATCAGGAAGGCAGCCTATTCCTCTCCCACACACTGTGAACTAAACCATAAGTTATTACTGCATAAGAACGCTATTTTTTCCCTCCATGCTTTAGAGCAGTTTATTTTCTCAGTGTGATCTGCTTGTGGGGAGGAAAGTGAGGAGGAAGAAAAAAAACCACTACTTTACCCTGCACTCCAGAAATACATGCCAGGTTCAGGAACAGCTCTTCTACATCCAGTAACATAGTGGAGCGGCCAGTTCCTCAAGTAAACTGGAGCTGCTGCTAGAACCAGCAATAGCAAGAGAACTGCTGGGCTCCTCAGATGCCAACCGGCAGTGAGGTTCAGGACCAGAGCTCGAGAGGAGATAAGGAGTGTCACAAATAAATACCTTAAATGGTTACTGCACTTGGTGCAAGTAATAACAAAGTAAACCGTTCACGAGAGTTTGACATTATTTCATGGTCGTAACTGTTGTTTCCTAAGGCTGCTGTTTCTTTAGCTGCCTTTTCCCTTGTGTTTTGAGGCTGCCAGTACTGATACCCAGCCTAACTCATCCAGCTGCTGCAAGTCTTGCACATCAGCCACTGGGAACAAGTTGCTTTAAACAACAATATACTGGGGTTTTTTTCTCTGCATTTAAGTAGCACCACCTTAGTTATAATATGCATGTAGGCTTTTCTTCTAAGCAGCTGAAAGACCATCCTGCTGCTACTCTTTCATCTTCTTGGTCATTAGGTATTTTTCCCCGTTCTTTCTGACTATTGCGTTGTTCCACGGGGAGATTATGAACTGTCTCCCTGGAGTTTATAAATCAGGCAGGTTTCATCTTGTCAGCTGTGGGAGCTATACCTGAGCATTGGGATGCTCTTCCTGCAGCGTTTGTGCAGTTATTCCTCAACTCTCCTCCGTAAGCAGCCTCATAAACAGGGCGTGGGGAAGAGGAGGTGGTATATGGGACAGATTGCTGCTTCTGAGGGAGGGGGAGCGCAGAGGAGGAGGCGAACGTCTGGAGACCTTGAGGTGCTGGACCAGAGCAGGCTGGTTCTTTGGACACCAGCTGCGAGGTGTTCTTAGCAGGGATGTGCAGCAGAACACAACTTGTGGCTGTAGGACGAGGTGCTCTGGGAACACCCCACTGGCCTGTGTGATCAGCGTGCTTCTCTCTTGCCTCCGAGGTGTGCTGGCCCCTGCAAGCACAGTAAGGATACGCTTTCTAGCAAGGAACTGTGTTGTCCATGTACAGCGCAGCCTAGAACTGACTTAGGTGTGACCGATCTGCAGTCCTCTTCATACTGTCTATATCTGGGTAAAAAGAAAAGTGTCTTCACTATGAGTATCTCATTCTCAAAATAACCTCAATGTTTGCCTAGCTCAGCTGAAGTATTACAATATCTATAGGGTTCATTGTACAAGAGATTATTGATTTAAAAAAAAAAATAAAGACCATCCTCCTTCTGAAGGCATTTTCCAAATGAAGTCTGCCTTGCATGGCAACTTTCAATGAAACATTTATCTGTTAGTGTTCTTCCCATATATTTTCTATTAATCTTTCATTTATTCATAAAAAAGTAACATTTTTGAATACCAGTTTAAAAGGAGTGTTTAGATATATATTTTTTATATATATATATTCAAAATAAATCCCTATTTCAGCAAAAATGTAAAAATGGTACAAAGGATTGTTCTCCAAAGTAGTGTGTTCTGAAAATCAAATCAGTACTTGCTGCAGCTCATAAGATGGTAGAAGGTCTCTTTCTATTCATAAGTAAATTTTGCAGCTCAAGTGCCTCTATCAAAGAAAGGAAAATTTCCTGTAACTTGGTTATCAGCTTTTGCTTTTTCTTGTTTAAGAATATTTATCTGTTAAAGATTTTAAACTTCTTTTTTTTTTTAAAGTGTATTCAAGATGTAGAAATATGAATATGTGGTTTGCTTTTTATTCCTCTGATAATGAAAGATCTTTAACTTACATCTGTTTCTAGATATAATTTGCAGGATGGGGAGAGAGTTGGACTGTGATTGCCCCCAGAAATCTGTGAACTTCATAGTCACTAGCTTAAAGCTACAGTTAAACTTTATTTTCCTTTTTTAGGTTTGTTAAAGTTCTGCACTGTAGGATTTTGTGGAATTGGTAGCCTAATTGATTTCATACTTATTTCAATGCAGGTAAGTCAGAGCTTTCAGAATTGGATACAGACTGGTGTTTGTTAAAAGTTTTTATTTGATTGCTAATTTTTTCTTAACGTTTTAGCCTTAAGAACCTTAGCGTGTTGTAAAATAAAGGCATTTATTTTAGCTCTGTTGATGGATGTTGTAGAATGTGGACACAAAATACCAATATTTGTGCTGTTTGAGTTTAAAATTGGCTTAGCTATCTATAAGTATCCATCATGAATAGCTTGGAAGCTGTAGCACCATAAATTCACTCTTGGAACCGGTGAAATCTTTGTGACACAAGGCGTTGGACTTTGCATGAGGTGTCCTCCTGTTCCCAGAAGCCTGAACTTCTGCATTTGCCTGTGCTCTATACTGATGGTGCCCATCACATGGGGTGTCTGTGCAAGTGTGCACGAGAGAAGACTTTTTTTTTTCCCTGCCTCTCCTCCAAATACAAGTCCCATATCACCTGTGATCTGTGACTGTAGAATTCAGGATGGTTAAATCCCCGGCTGGGATGACATCATGAAATTGCCAAATTGTCTTATTCTACAGTGCATCCATTTAGCGTGAATGACAGATTGCCTATGGTGAACTTAAATGGCACTGCATTGCAGTTACAGAAATTGCTTATGTGGGTTTACAGACAAATATTTTAAAAGTGTGCAGCTTTGTGTATATGTCTTTTAAAGTATATACATTCTCAAATTCCTTTCTACGCTATCACAGTGATCTTGCCTCAGATCACTTACAGCCACAGTTGAGAGTATCTTTCATCTCTCCTTATTCATCTCCCTGGTGACCCCATATCAACTTAGCGTTTCCAGAACAAAAAAGCCATGATCTCCTCTCCTTCCTTCCATTCCTTACCTGTGCAGTATTTCAAAGATACTTGTCATCAGCCTAATTCTCTCCTGCCTACCCTCCTTTGTTGAAGAAAAGTGGTTGGGAGCCCACTCATTTGTTAGCCTGATTTTTGTGACTCAAATCCACATCGGCTTAACCTAGTAGCAGCGCCTGGCTGGGTAATTTGGTTGATGAGAAGCCCTAGGGAAATGTTCCTTCTGAGACTGTGCTCGCTAAAATAGTTAAAACTACAGCATAACTTCAAAATAAATCTAGTTTCTGTTTGACTAATTAAGCATGACTAATTTTATGATGGGAAAATTAGCAGTAATTGAGACGTTAGCACAAAGTATATATTTCACTTCGTATTGAAAAGTCTTGGTTCTTTTTCTCTTGTAGATCGTTGGACCTTCTGACGGCTCTAGTTACATTATAGATTACTACGGAGCGAGGCTTACGCGGCTCACCATTACCAACACAACGTTCAGGAAAATGCAGACCTATCCTTAACCCTGGCAGTAAGTGTCACAAAGGCGTAGGTGCGTTTTGTTTTTCCAGGTGGATCCAGTCGTCCCCTGCACTTGCTGATGACTTTTTAATTACGCTTCATCAGAACAGAACGTTAAGTGTCCATTGAACAAAGATGACACAAAATAGGAAAATTCCTCAAGTGAATGAGTTTCTCTCAAAGGCGCCGAGTTCCTTTGCGGGTGCTCTGTTTGTGTGAGCACACAAGTTTGTTGCTGAGTTGTACGGGCTGTGAAATGTGCAGACTTTTGCAGTTTGCACCGATGTTGTTCTGTGTCTGTGAGTAGAAATTTGAGTGTTACAGAGAGGTGGAGAAAGAGTTGTTCAGAACAACTGTGCTGATCTTTACTCCATTGAAATGGGTAAGAGTTTTAGTGTGGATGGGCCAGGATTACACTCAGGATCTGTTTTCATAACTACATGTGGCAGTTTGTAAATGAACTTAAATATCCCAAACCACAGAAACTGCCTTTCTTCCTATCCTGTGAGTTACGATCCAGATGGCCCTAAACCTTGTGTTGGTGTATCCTGTGAAATTCTATTAGCTGAAATGATTATTTCTTGAAAGCTTAAAGACAAATTTTCGTCAAGTTGCAAAATTTGGTCGGTGCTGATCAAAGTAGAAATACGGATGCTTAAAAAGTGGAACTGTAGATGACACATCCCAAAAAAAGGAGGGTAGATTTTGGGATGCCTGAGGTTAGAATAGGAAATAATAATTCTCCTTAGTTTGATTTTTTTTTTTTTTTTCCTTCCCTTGCAACCATCCATAGTGAAATATATACCCTTTTTTTCTGAAAATACAGTGGTGCATGTGTTTTACAGCTACAGAAGGTCAAAAAAAGTGATTTCTTTGTACTAATAAAGCCCTTAAAAGGTTCTTGCTTTAGATCAGTTGTGTTTCAGTGAAATAAATTGTGTCCTCCAAAGTTGTTTGACCAAAGTCTTTAGGACAACCAAGAGTTACTTAGGGGTTTCTTTAAGGAAGAAAACGTATCAACAGAATCCTCATGTTATTTGACCAATTTTAAACATTCCCTTCACCTTCTAATGAAAACTGGCAGTAACTGAGCGAGAAATCCACGTGATCTAAACTTTAGTGTAGTTTGGGCTATTCTTTTGTTTTCCAGATGAAACTTCCAAAATGTTATCAATGTGTCCACAAATGGTGTTTTTAAGGGAGTTACAAAAAAGAGGAGATTCCTAAATTAAATATTAAAAGTGCCATTTGTGGGTTTTAGTCTCTTCTAAACCTACGTTAAGACTGGTGCACAGAAGGCTTTGTAAAGAAATCCTGGTTTTTTCCAAATCCACATAACCCAACATACCACGTAGTGGGAATAAACCACAAGGAATACTTTGTGCTTAACATTAATTCTTTCCTTCACACAAGAAAGACGGAGTTTTGGAATACGTGCTAACAGGCGTTTTACTGCTGGGTTCCAAGAGACAAGAACACTCTGTTAGCTTCGTTCACTTGCCTGATTTTTGTTGCATCTCCCTTTTGTCTCTCTGAATGCTCTTTGTGCATGTCAGTTTTGTTTCCTGCAATACTTTCAACAGGAAGTGGAGGGAAAATAAATGTTTGAATCAAATAAAATCTCCTGGCTAAGATCATCCTGTGGCTTGTCTGCTTTTTGTTTTTTAACCCTGAAGCTGATAATATAGCTGTGAAGATAGGGAGATATCACGGACGTTATAATAAAAAAATCACCTTGGGCACAGGATTTTGCACAATATTTCATTCTAAAATGTGTCTCCATGTGTACAAGTAGCAGAGGACTTGACTTAGTGATTTGAGCAGACCATCTTATGCGTCATCCCTAAAATAGTACGGGAGCTATTTTGTGTGAATCGGATGAAAACATGATTAGTTATGAGGTCCATCAGACAGTTAATCCCAGAAACCAAGAAGCCAGCAGAGAGAGCGGTTTGTTACTGCACGTTATTATGGTGTCTGTAAAAAAAAAAAAGAAGGTGTGTGTCAACCAATTCACAAAATAAAAACTATACGAGATTCTTCCGTCCTGATGCTCTCTGGTTTGTGATACCGGTGCCCACTCCTGTCACGGCTGTACTTCTTTGTCACAGCAGCCTGAACGATCAGGCAGAGCGATATTTCGAGCCTGGTGAAATTTTACTTCTCTCCCCTTTAGCTGGTATTCCAATTGATCCTCTCTCTTGTACTAACAACTCTCCGCTTCTGCAACACTCTCCTTTGTAAAGCCTTATAGAAAGTAGTGCCACAGATGGTGTAACCTTTGGAAGTCGTGTGGGATGCTGTTGGAATTACGTTCTGTGTCTCAGCACACACACCTGTGTTTCTCTATGCTCCTTTATTTGCCTGGCTGAAGTTTGGAGAGGGTTAACAGAGTAGGCAGGGCCAGCAGAGAGTTAGTGAGGTCTTTGTTTTCATCTTGTAATTGTCAGATATGGCATGTTTACCATAAGGGCTGTGAAAAGTGTGATGCGAGATGTAAAGCTGTCCCACTGTGTTAATAATAAATTGGCTCCAGTAATATTTATCAAAATGTCTGTCCTATGATGATTTTCTCTGTTGTTGCCTGTTCCAGCTTTCTCCTGTCAATCAGGATGTCCATCCGAGTGGTTCTGTAGTTCTGATGGCTCTGACTGCACAGGAATAATCTTCTTTCTGGATTGTTTTCCCCCAAACAGTTGCAAAGCAGTAAAAATAATTAGACAATGTACTATGTCGTCCTCCTGCTTCGTTCCCAGATAAAATGATATCTGCTGGCCTTGGAGATATTCAGGAATCCTTTTAACATTCCAAGAAGACAGAGAAGTATTATTCCGTATCTGTAAAAATGAAGAACATAAAAAATAAAGGCCAGAGTTTAAAACAAGAATTTGAAGTGCCGAGCCTTTAAAGCCTACATAAAGCTATTCACTGATGATGATGCTGGTCCGTGCCAGGAGTTAAATCCAAATCTTCCCTAAGTACCAGTGCAGTTCAGTCATTGCAAAAATGACTCCATAAACCTGTCTTTTTCTTTTTTTTTGTTTGGTTTTTTTATGTCCATTTTAGGATTTTCTGCGGTGTGCTTAACCATGATCTGGAAGAGCAGTAACTGGTGGGAGCCTGGAGCTCTGGGCACTTCACACTCACTCATACAGTGCAAAAGTGGTTGTACTTTGGTTAGGAATTAATAAATTCCTCGGGTTGTGTTGCTCAGTTGGGTTGTGCTGTCTATCTTTCACTTGTGTTTAGAGCTCGTTTCCCAAAAGAGCAGATTTAGAGGTATTTTAGAACAAGCTCCGCGACTAGTCACTCCTGTGAGATAGATCACAACTATGCTATGGCAGCTTCCCATGACAGTATTTTGTTCTCTTAACTGTTTTCCTCTCCACCACCACCCACCACTTACTACATGAAGATACCACTTCTGCTTTCAGGACCTGATAACACCTTAAATGCTAGTTTTTGTTGTGTTTCCAAAGATGTATTGCTGTACATCTGCCAGGAAAACTTCTCAGCTCCACAGGAAGGTCTTTGTGTTTGAAATGCTCTGTCAAGAATTTTTTTGGAGAACATCTGTTGTCACCCCATCAAAAATCGTTTCCTTTGTTCCTCCAGAGTGTATTCAGTTATGTTTGCTTACAGAGCGATGGCTATTCAGTCTTCTCGCATCTCTTCTTGGTGTTTGGGGGTTTTTTTTAAGATTCATTAGGTGTCCCGTCCATTTCTGTGCTGAGAGCCTTTCCTCTCGCTTGCTCTGCAGTTTTCAAACCTGCTTCCTCCCAAAGATGATGTTGACTACAATAGGGTTGGGTGCTTCAGCGCCCGGTTGGGGAGATGCCAGAGGCCAGATTTTGCAAGCAACCAAACGTTTCCATTGCCTCACGGGACTGCCGCTAATTGTGTGATTGCCTATTAGCTCACAAATACATCACACACTCTTGCAGGCTCAGTGTCGTCTCATCCCTAACTACTTTGCCATCTTTGTTATTATAAATGGTTGCTGTATGGCGTCTTTAAAAAATGCATCATTTTATTTCATTTAAATCATGCTTTTTAACCAACTCTGCATTCTGGGTCCAGCATGCATCAGTGTCTGCTGAGAGGTGAAGTACAAGAGAGTCTTCTGCTTGCACCTTCCGCCTGAATCTAAGGAGAAAAAATAGCTTAACTTTAGGCATATGCTTAAGTGTTTTGCTAGACTGAAACTCGATCAAGGCTCTTCCCACTTTCTTCCTCTCAATCCATCTGTGTTACCCAGAGAACCTTTCTAATCTCTGTGAATTATAGGAGAAGATCTCGTTCCAGATGGGAACCTTAGCACCGACAGTGTAAATGGCCAATAATATTTGCTACCCCTTGATGTGTCACAAATTCTTTTTTTTTCACCTCAAAGCTGCTTTTTGTTGACTTTTGTTCATGTATCACCTCTGCTTGTTTCTGTATCGGGTCCCCTTGGGCATCCTGCCACAAGTTCTCAAGTACCTCTAGGAGGAGTTGGACTCTTCAGAGCTGAATCGAGTATGAAGAGCTGTCACGGCGTCAGATCAGGGATTCTTTTATATATATGAAACGAAGACACACTGGGGAGCTGTAGATGTCAGTGAGGTTGTAGGCTTCAGTTTCTGCAGCAAGTGTGTCTGAAAGTTAAAACCCTGTTGTCTCTTTGCCTTCTGCTTCCTGAAGGTGGAGCCAAACCCCCTATCAGATCTCCAAATCTTCTGAAGTTGTTCTTTCTCGTACGGCAAAGACTTAGCACTCGGGTCTTTTTTCCTTGCACCACAGAGAAAACTGGAAAGTGGCTGTGAGGCTTCTGCCTGGCCAAGGTGCATTTTGCACTGTGCTCACTCTCTAGACCTAGGACTCTAGCAAGGGAAAAGGAAGGAAATAGAAGAATAAAAAGGGCAATCTCAATGTTGTCTGCACCCCGTGTGATGAAGGTCTAGTTCCATAAAGTCCCAACAAAAAGTGCTTTTAAAATGTTGCTTATCTCAAATACAAACTGCTTGCTTTTCCCAGGGTTTCTGATTCTTACTCGTCGTGCTTCATCATAATCTCACACATACTCATGCTCCGATAATTCTCCATTATCCATTTGAATGGCTGCTTTCAAGACTGCAGTGCTCTCGCCGAGAAGCACAGTTCTCAGGCTCTGCAGATGCATATGACACAGCAAAATTTTAGGCAGTATAAAAATTATAAAGATCGGTTTCCATTACTGTAATTACTATATAAATCCTATCTTTAAGAGGCTTAGGACAGGCCTGTTTAACCTTGGTTTGAGCTGAGACTTGGTCCAAGTCTGATAAGTTGAACACCAAATTCTTTTTCCTTTTTTTTTTTCTTTTCTCTGCAGCATTGTAACTTAGTAGGGAGCGGGGTGGGGAGGGACATGGATCCAGCGCATCCTCTGCACTCTGACAAGGTGGTGGCTGCAGTCAGGCAATAGACCTGTCCCCAGCCGACAGCAAGACTAAATCAGAGGTCTATTTTGTTACATCTGAAAAGCACCATTTCTCCCCTTGGAACCTGTGGCTGCTTCTCTTACACAGCTGTACTGCAGGACAGGTGTGGGAGACAGCTTGGAGGCAGACGATGCACAGAGCGCAACGAGAAGCGCTTGGGTAAACCCTCAGATCCTACACTTTTTGGAGGGCTGTAGCAGTAATTCCCATCTTTCATGTCGTTCGCACCACCTCCGTGAAAGTGAAGGTGTTGCCTGCCCTGGTGCTTCCCCTGGAGCTGCCCACAGCTGCCTTTCAGGTCAGAGCATTCCAAGCTGAGGAAGAAGTTGGCAGCACCATAAGCAGAGGTTGGGCATCTCCTGCTCTGTTGCTGAAGCATGCCAGACTCTTAGCTGCAGGCCAGAGAGCAGCTTTGATATGGGGAGCCGTTAATTGCTCCAAAGAAAGGCTGGCACAGCATTTTCCACGTCATGGACCTGTTCTGCGGTGGGTACTTTGCCCCCTAGTCAGTAGAGCCGTAAGAATGAGTTTATTAATGTATTCTGTTTCCTTTACACAGAGTCTTCTTCAAAGTTCCTTGGATTTACCGTGGGGAAAACATGGCTAGAACATGTAAGAGGAGATCCCTGCCCTGCAAAGAACTGACGGCGCATTCACCTTGAGCCCGAGGAGACTGCCCACCATATGGATTGTGTTGGCAGAGGCCGAAGCCTGGGGAATGCAGAGGTGGGGGGTAATTTTTAGGGCTTTCATTCCACCGTCCCATTGATTGTAACTCTATTAAGAGGATGATGCATGTGACTTTTAAGTTATTTTGTTAATTAAGTGTAGGCAGTGGATGTGTCATGCTAACAAACATAATTGCTGGTGTGTCTAATACACTATGTAAGTGCAGTATAGTGAATTTAAAAGGTTGTGGTAATCTAAGACTGTTAAAAGGGAAATGTGTGCCTGGGGGGTATGGGGGTTGGGGAGAAAAACGACTTACTTGACATTCACTGTCTTCCTCCCAGCTCCTTTGCTAAAGTAGGAACAGAATCGGAACAAAAAAATGTTTGTTTTACAGCTGTACCAAGTTACGGCGTGGACTCGTGCTCCCCCCCCCTCCTCTCCCACTTGCATCAAGTACATCCTGTACTTTTGGCAACATGTTGACTGGATATTTAAAAGCTGTGAACTGTTCTGAAAGTTTCACATACTGGGTTATGGGCCATGTGTGTTTGATCAAAATTCAATTACTGCACTGTACCATGCTTGGAAACCTATCATCCCAAGTTATGAAGTATGACGAAATAGGCTAATCTAATTGGTTCAGTATGGGAGCAGTATCAACCAAGCTTGTTATGATAAATAGCTTCCTGTGTTAAAGGTTCTCTAGAGCTTAAGTATCTTGGCTCACCTCCCTCTACAAAATAAGAATAGTGTTCCCTGGGAACAGTTACATCACTGTCCCTCTCTTACAGTCACAATTAAAGGTTTGTGGATTTTTCTTCATCTTGCTATTCCTTAAAAAAGATAAACCGGGGCCATCTACCCGGCTCCCCACTTCCACCTCCATCGCCTTTCCTGTTCTGTTTCAGGGCTAAGTAAGGCAAGTTTGACCAGGAGGCCAAAACCCACCCTGTGCTGGAGCCTGGGGTTTGTCTGCGGGTGTGTCAGTACACAGGTTGTATAAAGATTTGGAATTCTTGCTGTTAACTTAAACGTGGAAGCACTTTAATCTTTCCAAGCATCTAATAAAAGGACTTTTGTACGGTGAATTTGGTACCTGTGGATGTGCTGTTAGCTCCTCGAAGCTGGCGTTGTAGTTCAGCAGTAGTTAAACACAAATCCAGTGTGCAAGTGCTGGATTATGACTAGAGAAGGACTATGTTCTAAGCCTGGATTTGTAGTCACTAAATTTGTCGCTAAGACAGTGAGCTGTCTCCCACGAGATGATACTGGCTTCGTGATTTTTATCTGGTCCATCTTTGGCAAGAAGTGCTTAGCTCGGATTTTGATGTCACAGTAATAGACAGTGTCAAGGGGAAGGGAAAAAAAAAACCACATGGAAAAGTGGCTCCTTAGGCTCTGGCAACTCAGTTTTTTCCTTTCTTGAACCACACCCCCACGTGCCTCCTAAGGCACAAATCCCCTTCAGGCGAAATAACTGCGTGATGGTGGTTACAAAGACATAACATAGGCCTGATATGACAAAGGCCTTTAACGTCGGTGAAATTTCTCCCAACAACCAAGTTCTTCACTTACTTAAGGGTTGGTAGAATGAGTCCTTATGTAAGCGAGTCTTCGTATTAGCCCCAAGACTGCCTAATACCTGGATTAAGCCTGTATGGTGATTAATGCCTATTTACTATATCTGTTATCCCGCTGCATTTTGCTCTTCAGCCTTGATTAAGCCCTTTGCTTTACCATTTAAAATGTCCTGCTTAACCTTCTGCTCACAAACGTACACAGTGCTGAGGTCTGCATTTTTAACTAGAACAAGTTCTACCATAAATAATAGCATTTAATTTTAAAGTGCAACAGCTACAGTCACCGCTTGATTAAATGACGAAGAGCAGCGATAGCAAACTGGGGAACACAGAGTTTTCCGCAACGAGCGTCTACATCCACATGAGAGAAAAAAAGAAAAAAAGCCCTTCCTGCTGCCGATTTCTGCGCGGGTCTTTATTTTACATGTTTATAGAAAATTATTACCAAAAGGGCCTAAGCAGTGACTCTCTGCGATTTCCCCCAAATATCTTTTGAAGGATATAAACTCGATTAATCTCTCTTTATAAAGTTCCCACAAGAAAGCTCACAGACACAGTAGCTTTACCTTCAAAAATAGAATGTGACTGTAGGCACTTATGCTAATCTCTTTTTTGGCAAATCAGCTTTTTTGTATTGAATCTTGCTTGATTGAATAGCGCTGGAGCTGCCAGAGTAAATGCTATTATCAATGTACAGTAATTAAGGAAATAGTCCTTGTCACTCCAACAGTGTCCAGGCAGTGCCTCTGTAATAAAGTTAAATGATAAAGAAATCTCTTCAAGGTGTAGATGCCGGACCGGGGGAGCTCGGGACCTGCAGGAAAATAACGCCGTGAAGAATTGCAGGTGGCAGGGAGAAGTATAAACGCCCGTGGAGTTCATGCTAAATGCATGCTTGATGCTTAATGTCTGAAGAGATGCTCAGCGCTAAAACACATAATTGTTTAATTTGTCATGTAATTTCCTGACTCAGGGCAGTTGAGCATCTCCCGGTCCCCACCCTTAAAAACTGTGTGTGCGGGAGAGGAGCGGGGGGAGACCCTTCCATCATTCAGCAACTTCAAAGATCTTTTCCCCCTTCAGGCAGCAGCCTGCACAAATGATAAACCTTGCTTTAAGATCAGCAGAGCCGGGCTCTGCCAAATCCATTTGGGGAGAGAATTTCAGTAAAAAGGACTTGTCATCCCTTCCCCCGCCCTTCCGTTTCACTTGAAACTTTACAGCCCCGAAGTACTTTGGGGGATCGCGGTTGTTCCTGCAGCACCCGAAGAGGCAGATTCCCCAAGGAGAGAGAGAGAAAAAAACCTTTGGACATCGTCTTTATTACAACCTTATCGCGTGCACCAAGCGATGCAAAATGCCGGGAAGTAGGGTAATTCTCAGACGCCAGAAATGCCGTTTAATGAGCAGAGAAGCCTCATCTGTGCTGCCGGAGTTTTCTCAAGTGCTTCTCCGCTGCAGCCCCACGTCGAGATCATTGCAGTAAACTGCTCTGGCCTGAGACGTGCTGAGCTCTGCATTTGATAGCAAAGATCTTTCGGCGAAGGTACATGCAGAAAAGATGGGGTTTAATGGGCAATAAATAACGAGGGAAGGTATTGAAGCAAGTGTGCCGGGAAATACCGCTCACGTAAAAAAATACACACGTTTCGAAAGGCACGGCTTGGGAAGCGAACGCTGGGAGGGATGTGAGGGAAAGGTGAAGGAGTCCGTAGCGAGGCTGCTCAGTTTCACCCCACTACTTGTAAGACACACACGGAAGGGTTCTGGCCTCTGCGCTGCCTTTCCCCAGCAGCCTGTGTCTTCTCTAAACTCCGTAGAATAATTTTCATATTTCATAAGCCTGGCGGTTTTGCCTGGGCGTATGTTACGGGGGATTTTAACATTCCCTGCAACGCTCCGGTTTAACGCATTGACATTCTGAAAGCTGGGCATCGTAACCTCTCCATTAAATCTTTGACACAATGAAGTGTCTTCTAAATAAAATAATTCAGAGGGATCGATCCAGTGAACTTCAGGGTGCACCTTTTCAATTATTTTTTAAAGATGGAAGTGTTTTGTGCATATTGAGCGCTAGATTCCTGGGGCGAAGAGGGAGGGGAGTCACGTCTCGAGCGGGGACCTGAGCTCCGCTCAGGCAGGAGTTTACAGAGACGCTCGGAGGGGAGTGAGCGCGCGAGCTGTTCCCCTGCTTCCAGCACGGCTCCGAACGAGGCTTCCCTGGACCCGGGCCTCTTTTCTGTTGTACATAAAACATTAATGTTCTATACGTTGTTCCAAAGGATTTGGCTTTTTTACATACCCCACGCTCGACCTTCAGAGCTGTCCGCTTGAATCTGAGCAGGACTGCTCTGGTCAGAATTCACATAAAATGATAGCCCAGGCAGCGGGATTTTTAATTGAGGCATGCCAAATACCAAAGGCAGATGCTTTTTCATTCTGTAGCTCCTGGATACGCGGTCTACTTTTCGGTTTCAAGGACAAAGGAAACACTTATGCAATTAGACGAGGCATGAGATGGTGACATACGGGCTCTTTCCTTAAATAAGTAAAAAAAAAATGTCGGAAAAAAGATATTTGACCCTAAGTCAATAAGTGCTATTAAAATAATGAATACTCCGTAAATCCAACCGTACGTACAGCCCGCGCTCAGAGCCGCGCTGCGAGGCCGCCCAGGATAAAGCCCCACGCAACTCCCGCGGCCCAACGGCATTGTGAAGGCCTGACTTTTAAATCAGGAGCTACAAAAGTGTAAGCCCATTCAACTGCCAGGCTGGCTTCTGCTAGCTTCTCCCATTTGACATCTCCATCGAGCCAGCTCGGATGATACCAAACATGATCTGCTTGTCAGGTCAGCTGAACTTCCCCCACACGCTCTGCAACGACGAGGGAATCTTCTGCTCCTCGTGGGAGCCTCAGTTTTCTAACAACAGGAGCGTGCCCGAGGGAACGTGGCTTTCACCTGCTGGCGGGAGGAACCGGTGAATGCTTTCTACACCTGAACCTTCAGCCTTCTAGGAGCACGCTTGAAATTCCGTGTGAGGAGCACCACGCACCTCTCTTGTCGGCAGCGGGGTGCGCCGAGGCCTGCGTCGTTCCGCTCCCTCTGTCTGGAGGTGGGGGCAATAGTTAAACGGCAAAACCATCACAGCTCTTCTCTTCCCAGCCCCGGAGCTGCGATGCGTTTACTTTAATCTCACCGGTTTACCAGGCACCTGGAACTGTTGACTGATAATTGCTGCGAGTTTCTGGTCCTCCAGAAGAGTGAAGAGGCTCCTCCGGCCTCCGCCGGTTGTTCGCGCGGCGTTGGCTTTGGCGAAATTATTGAAATGAGTGTTATTGACACTGCGCAGGAGGACGCGAGGCTCAGGTGCTGGGAATTAACGTTGCCTGTTTAATTACATCCGTTTACAATCCGAGCTGCGGCCCGTCCTTTCTCACGTAGCATTGCTCAAAGCGAAATTGCCAGCTCTTCAAACTGGGTGTGGGGCTGAGTGGTGCTGGAACAAATGGAAGTGACTGGAAAAACTGCTCTTGTTCTCCCAGCCAGGTCCAGCTGCCGTTTTGATTTCTCTTCACCTTAGTAGCTGGCTCTGGACCTTTGCAGCATTCATCCTCCCATACGCACACTATGGCAGAGGCATTAGTTATGCATGACACCTAATGAAGCCCAAACCATGATGTTCTTGGTGACAATTCAGGATTCCTGGAGCCCTGGTGATTCTGGCCAACAAGCAGCACTCCTTGAACCTTTCCCAGCTCCAGCTGCAATGCAGATTGGGCTGGAAGCTGACTCTGTGCCTGATGGCGAGGTCCCAGTGAAGGGCAGTCACAGCACCAAGGGCATTGATGCCAATTCCCACTGGTGGGAACCCCCTGGAGAGGCAGGGAACAGAAGGAAGCAGGAGGAGCCTTCAGGGAGCTCCTGGAGATGCAGAAGAAATGATCATAGAATGGTTTGGGCTAGAAGGGACCGTTAAAGGCCGTCTAGCCCAACCCCCTGCAGTAGAGCAGGGATATCTGCAACAAGAGCAGGTTGCTCAGAGCCCCGGCCAACCTCACCTGCAATGGTGCCAGGGATGGGGCAGCAACCACCTCTCTGGGCAACCTGGGCCAGGCTCTCACCACCCTGAGTGTCAATTTCTTCCACAAGGCCGGTCTATTTTTTTGCTCCTGTCATTTGTTTTGTTTTGCTTTGTTTTCTGATTTTGACAAATTGCTGCTGGTGTTTCAGTAACAGTCCCAGTGACAGCCCTAAGTGCTCTTACTAACCACCAGTTTGGATTAAAGCATTTTGACACTGGAACTAGCCATGATGCAGACGTTTCCAGCCAGTGTGATTTTCTTGATAGAGCACTTTAATGATCTATCTGAGTGCTCTTCTAAGTGCTGTCTTGGCACTGGGCACGCCCTGAAAATCCCGGCTCATCAGCCCCTGGAGCAATGAGATCCAGGCTTTGATCATTCTCTTCCAGGCATCCTTTCCAGTTCTGATCCAGAACCTTATCACGTTCATTTTTCTTCCCCAAACATCTTTCTCAAGCACCAGGCTGGATGCTCTAGCACACAGCCACCGGCAGCAACCCTTGCTCAGAGCGCTGACACAGATCCAGAGCTTGCCCATGATTTCTCAATTCTGCTTTCAGTACATTCGTAACACGCAGGCCTTGGAAATACTCTTGTGTGTGTGCATATATATATAAATGTCAATCAACTACAGAGCAGTAATTAGTTACTTCAAGTTGTCATATACTCTGTGAGTGCCTTAGGTGTATTTAGAATACATCTGTTGAGAACGATCATAAATAAAACTAAGACAGAGATCTTAAGGTCACATATTAATGTCATGACAAAGAAAAAATTGTTTAGCAAGAAAAAAATCAGTGCTGCTTCTGCAACTGTTGGGAAACGAGTGCAAGGCAAACCATGCTGCTGACCAGCCCCACGTGCAGAGTTCAGCAGGTCCTTGGAAACGTGCCACACCAAACCAGACATCTTCCCTCCTGACAGCTGGAATGGAGCCACGCTCTGGAGGTGAGATGCTTGCTCCTGAGCAAAAGCTTGGAGCTCTTTCTTGGTATTTTTTACTGCACCGTGTCCTCCCTTTGCTTTGTGGAAATTCACAGAGTTAATATTGGGAAAACATGTAAAGATAATATTAATCTCTCGTAAGAAATGCATTCAGAAATATCTTTGTGCTTACACAGTGCTTTGCCTGTTTCATTTCTAAAGCAGTACAAAAGAAGAAAAAAAAAATCTTTATTTTGTAAATGGCTTGTAAAGAAATGTCTCTCTTTATGTATTTCTGCGTTCATGTATCTCTTCTCTCCTTTGTGCTTTTATTTGAGGATTTATTGCTGCATCCCCATTAGACATTAATACTGTTTGTTTCTTGGAGCAGCTTTAAGCTGGCTGTCTGAGCAGCATCCAAGTGCAGTGCGACTGGCACCAGACCAGGAGATGGATCAAGGCTCTTAAATGGCCACGAGATATCAAATGCATTTGAAAATTCAAACCTTTTATCTTGATTGCATTTCAGGAACGTGGAAATTAAAAGGGCAGCGTGCTAACTGCAGCACAGTGCCCAGGGGCTGACTCTGAACACAATTCTAAAAAGTGAAAATGTAAACATAAGAAAAGTGAGAGAGAAGCAGGAGGGAAGGGAAGGCAAAGCAAGGTAGGAATGAGCTGTGTGGGAGCAGGGCTCTGGACATGGATGTTACAAGTCCTGTCAGGTCTATGACCCCTGCAATTATTTTGAATATGTAATAAAAGTGCTTTCCCCATTTTTTTCCTGATCACCTTATAGATGCATCTCTCTGAATAAATTTTGATAAGAACAGTAAACTGGACATTGAACCAAACTGTAGGGCAAACGAATTAAAGAAAATTTCCAGCTTTTGAAGACACTTGTCTCTTCTTCTGAGCCTATTTTGCTTTGCAGGCAGTAAATTAGGGAAACCTTGAATGAGCACCGGATGATTCCACTGAGCCCTGCAGACATTTCTTCTCTAGCGCAGGAATTTTCTGACAAACTCTATAAAAAAGTGTTTCCAACCCAACCAGTTTACAAAGCTGGTATGAGCAGAGGAGAGATGGGGTGCTGCAGCACAGGGCAGGAGCTGAAGGTGGGGAGAAGGATGGAGGAGTGTGAATTTAATAATATGAGAGGCTGAAGCATTGCCTGGCAGTCTAAATATTTATTGCAAGTCATATTTTTACCAAATTCAAATCACTTGTCACTGGAGGTATGTATGGCTTTGGGACATCAGAAAAAAAATCCTCATTTTCCACCCCCTGAAGGAACTATGCAGTGGTATGAATGAGAAATGAATCAGAAATGGATTTCTGGCAAAGGTTTAGCCGTGCCTCTGCACAGGGTTATTTGTGTTAGATCCTGGAAGGACTTTGAACAGGTATGTGCTAGTAGGAAAAGTACAGAGAATGAGTAATTGTTTGTATGTGGCTAGAACAGAAAAATAAAGCCACTTAGTTCCTTTTTGTATGGAGTGTTGCAAGAACCGACTTTGAAAGGCATTGACAGGCATCCTCCAAAATCTCAAAAGCCCTCACCAGTCAGTTTGCAAATCCAAATAAAGACGTTCCAGAAAGGCACTTTTTCTTTTTTCCTGGTTTCTATTAAACACACACTCTGACAGACACAAAACAATAAAAAAAAACCCCGCTAAAAGAAACCCCAAACCAACCTGGGAAAGTGCGAAGTCTTCAAGACAAATACTTTATGAAGTGCAGGTTTCAAACGTGATTAAGACTATGCTTAAAATCCAAGACCACAGAGGAATTTAAAATACCAGCTTTCCAGCTGGATCCGGTGCACTGAGACAAGGCTCAGTTCCTCTGGTTCTCTGCACTCCAGGAGGTGAGGTTCAGGCTGCCCAGCGGGGAGAACGTTCTGATCGTAAAGGTGGCAAAACACCCGAACACCTTTTTGGGTGTAGGTGACACTGTCATCACCAGCGTCTGGAGGGACTAGAGGGACACACTGGGGCTGCCTTTGCACAAAGGAACGTCTCAACTTGCTCCCCAAACCTTCCCTTCAATTTAAGCCATACCTCTGCTTTTCAAAGTGAGATTTATTTTTAATTTTTTTTTTTTCTCCAGAAAGCCAATATATGCCAGGAAATGCACTCACAAGCTGATCAGTCACGAGTGAATTTGTGCTGAACTCAGTGAACAATTCGAGAGAAAATAAAGAGTAAGATGTTGGGGAGCGCAAATGCGGTAGGTAAAGAGAGAGCACGGGAAGGGAAGCAGCCAGATCTTTCCATGAGGATAACGAGGCTCTAGTCTCTCCTTCAGTGTTTTCTTTGACAGGGATGTGAAAGCAGCCTCCCAAAGGATTTAAAGAGTTAGGATGGGTTTGCTCATGTGTTTTACTTGAACCACGTACCGTGTTTTGATCTAACTAATGTAGAGTCTCTGGACTGATGAATACGAATTTATAAATTATGGGCTTTTTAATTAGCAGAAAAAATAATTAACATTCTACTGAGAGAAATAACTAACTTTTCTTTTTCTTTTCTTTTCTTTTCTTTTCTTTTCTTTTCTTTTCTTTTCTTTTCTTTTCTTTTCTTTTCTCTTCTGTTCTCTTATCTTCTTTTCTTTTTTCTTTTCCTTTCTTTTCTTTTCCTTTCCTTTCCTTTTCCTTTTCCTTTCTTTTCTTTGTCCTCCTTTCTTTTCTTTTCTTTCCTTTTCCTTTCTTTTCTTTTTTCTTTTCTTTCCTTTCCTTTTCTTTTCTTTCCTTTTCTTTTCTTTTCTTTCCTTTCCTTTTCTTTTCTTTTCTTTTCTTTTCTTTTCTTTTCTTTTCTTTTCTTTTCTTTTCTTTTCTTTTCT